>BHDV01041308.1:0-11923 GCA_005406045.1 Adoxophyes honmai | reverse complement strand
AAGCAGTAACAATTTTAGCTTTAAATAAAAAATGTTAAGTGGAAGAATGTCACAACATTTTTGTTTATTTAATAAAAATATATAAGAAATGTAAAATGTTTAATTTTATAATATAAAATAAACAAGCAACCATTTATCCTTTAGATAAAAATAATAAATAGCATAACATGTACATGGTGAGTTCGCTATAACTAGTTTTATTCATCAAAAATCTATTATTGGCTCTCCTGAACAATTACACATTTTAGGATAGTGCCGGTCTTGGATTTAACGTGCGATATGTAATTTGCGATTTGATATCTATCAAAGATTTCAGCGCTAATAGGAAAAATCTTGATATCATATTTGCCAGGCTGCCCCATCGTGTTTTGCAGTCCTAAATTAAATGGATGTTCTTTCTTTCGTCTTCAGCATTTTTATAAAGAAGATCAGTTTTCGTTGGATGATCTTTTAAAAAGCTTGATGCCGGATCTCACATTGGGTATTAGTTCTTTGTAAGCATCCGAATATGTTCTAAAAGTCTATTCATAATATGATCTCATCAATAATGTTAGCAAATACGAGTACCTACGACTTAATATTGTTACTAAATAATGTAAATAATGTCATTATCCAATTGCAAAAATTCCATTTTTCAGTATCCGAAATATCCGTTTTATTCGAATAATCAACACTGCATTATTCGAATTAAATTTCTTTCGGATATTCGAATAATATGAATATTCGAATATTCGAATTGCAAACCCTAGGTCTGTTACAGCAAAAACAGACAACGGAAGGAATTTTAATCGTGTCGCCGTCTCAAAATCTGAACTTTTTAAAAGTCCCGAGTGTTTGATAGTAATAAGTAGGAGTTGGTCTGAGTGTCAATTTACTTTAGGTTCATGAAAAACTGCATTACTGTAATAATATGAGTGCCTAATCGATGAACATGACACTCCCATTTTTAGCGGTAGGATGTACGAACAATGAAAGACGAGTAGAATGAATTCGTGACGTAATCTACGGATGACCTCCCTTATGTAAAGTCACACTTCGAATGCACTGCTGTAAATTTTTGTTAGTTGCATAAATTATTATCGATCGTTCAACCTGAGATTATGCTAAAGTGGCAATAAAGTTTGGAATACGGAATGGTATATGGAATAGTCGTGGTTTTGACTCTGTCGGATTTCATATCTTCCGCCTATTCCACTTGGGAATACAAGCGTGATGTATGTAAGTTCGGCCCAAGTATGAAAGGTACTCACTCGTTCGTCAGGCATCTTCAGTATTCTCGTCAGGATGAGCAGCAAGATGGAAGTCCACGCGTCGCGATGCGCCTCGTGCTGCAGCGCCGTGAAGTACTCCAGGGCTTCGCAGCAGACCGCCAGCAGCCTCGCCTGCACGGCCGCCGCGTGCGCGCGTCGCGACTCATCGCCATGCATCTTGAACAGCACCCTCAACGCACACGCTAACGATTGGGTCTCTTGTTTCAGCATGTTCGGCTTCACGGAACCCTTGAAGTTAGCCTTCCACAGCACGTTGCGTTGCGCGTTGTTGGTGTTGAAGGTTTTCGCGAAACGGTGGCTGCACAACAGGCAGTCGACTAGTCGGAGCAAGTGCGGGGAGCTCAGCAGCCGGTACATGCCTTGCTCCTCGCGCTGGCACTCTTGGCCGGCGCCCGGCGCGCCGCCCGTCAGCTCCGCGGCTGCCAACGCAAGAGTCTCCGCGTCCTCCTTGCGAGACGTCGCCGGGTAGAACACGATGTTGTCAATAGTCTGGATGAGCTCGAGCTGGACAACGCATTTGATGAGAAGACTATTGAACACCCTGCTGTTGGAACGAGCGTCGTCCGCCTGGGGTTTCTTTAGGATCCCACGCGACGGCGCCTCGTCCTCTTCCTCGGGCTTCCAAGTAAGTAAAGCGGAAGGCAACGTGCTGTTAAAGATATCCAACATGATCTGACAAGTATTGCTCCACGTGGCGTCGTCGAATTTCATGCCGTTGGAAATGACGAGGTTTTCGAGACAGTTCGTCCCGGAACGCGCAAGTTGCTCGTTATCTTGCTGCACGCACCAGTGCAGCTGGGCGTATAAGGTCTCTAGTAGTAAGCCGCCGAGCACGTCGAAGTATTGCGTGAAGACGTCTACGATCGCGTACAGCGCGTGGTTGCACGTCGTCGTCATCCACTCGTTCTTTTCTAGCTGATGCTCTGGTAGTTTCATATTGTCGAAAATCCTGAATAGGATGTTGAAGAGGTCTCTCCACCAGTGCGGACGGAATGATTCCCCGTGGGTTTTGATTATCTCGAAGAGCACGGTGAGGCCGCGCGTCCGCACATCCAGTTTGCAGCGACTGACGACGCAGGACAGAGAGAACAGAAGCGGGAACCATCCTCTGAGCCATACTCTGTCTTCCTCGGGTGCACCCTGCTCTCCCTCTAACCCCGCGTGCTCCGCGAACAGCTGGGGTGAAGCCCCGACGGCTGATGCACAGGACCTGACCAGCCTTATTGCTTCCATGGACGTGTCAGGGAACTTGGCGTTGCACGCAAATTCTGACAGACACTTGACTGCGTCTTGGAACGAATCGATCATCGCAGAAAATTGTTTTTCATACAATTCTGTTATTATTTTTCCTGTAGTCTGGAACGCTAAGTCCACTATTGCTTCATCTTGATCGCTAGCTGCTAAGTGGAATACTGAAAATATGTTCTTCCAACCGGACTTGATGTTTGGTGCTTGGGAATTCACCATCTGAGCGATACACCGGACTACCATGTCCCTTATGGTGGGTGAATTGTTTTTCTTCATAATATGCTCGAATGGTCTTAAAAAGTCCTTCTGGAACTTGAAGTTGGCGAATTCACCTTTTTCTATGAACTTCATTGATAACTGCCGGAGTGAATCTACTGCGAAGAAAGAGATGTCTTCATTATTGCTGCAGCCAACTTTGTTAAAGTGATCGCCAAGCACTTGCCATATACGGGACCACTGCAACCTAATTCTCCCCATGTTGTAGTATGATATTTCGACTATTTTCTGTAGGGAGAACATTCGAGGGTTAGTAGGATGGCTCAGTTCGTCTAATGACACCTGACACAATGCTTTAACGAAGTCAACGATTGCGTCACCGTCAAGTCTTGTCGAACCCGTAAAAATCCTGTCAACGGCGACGACGACACTTTGTGAGCTTGTTTCTCCGATGTGTTCTTTGACGCTGGGGTCTAGGGTCATCAAGCTGAATTTCAGAGAATCAGGCTGAGGTTTGATGCCGGAACTGGACAAAAACTGGGGCCTCACTCCTGTACCTATGAGCTGCGCCAACTCTAGCTGAGAAATGCATTTCACGACGTCCAGCCAACTCGATCCTAAATAGTTTCCATCTGTGTGTGCAACTGTTATTAATGTCTTTATTGTATCAATATTCTTGGCTTTCATTTCCGTGATTGGGGAGTTAGCTGTCAGAAGCGTAAACCGCGCCAAGGCTTGCACGTACGCGTCTCTTTCTAAGGACATGTGGAATATACAGGCGATACGAATGGCGCAGCGGATGCCGTCCAAGCATAATGAAGCTATTTCAGGGTCGTCGCAGTCTTGGAGCCCGACTGAAAACGCAGCCAGGAACGGCGTCCAGGCCATTTTGAACATCGGCCGCACGTGCTCGACGTGTTTGGCGGTAGTGAACGGCGTTTGGACGTGAGACACCGACTCCATCAAGTTTTTGGCAGCCGTGGAAATTTGTTCCATTTCCATATTCCAAATAAACTTGCGTTTCTTTTCATTAGCGATCATATGTTTGCCTGGTTTCGATGTGCTTTTCATTTTAATTTCATGGCCGGCTATTTCGTCATAGATTTGAGATAAGTATTCTCGAGGCAGGTCGTTGTTGTCACTTATGCCGCTGTTCAGCTTGATGTATTGTTCTTTTGTCATTTTGTTCTTAACTTGTGGCGAGTGCAAATCGGTTGTTAGCATTATTATGGAAAACGCGAGCACGTAAACAGTGTCTGCGCTCGTAAATAGAGTGTTACTCGGATTGCACTCGCAATAGCGGGATGCGAATTTCTCCATCAGCCTGTCAATTTTCTGAGCTTCACCGGGAAGCCTGAATCCTTCTAAGAAGTGACGGAGAGCTGCCACAATATCCATGTTTGCGAAATTCATGGAATCAACATAAGCATACATAACTTCCTTGGAATGATCATCGTTTTCGCCTAAAAATTCACCGACAAATGTTTTGTCGAGTCGTTCATCTGTCAGTAGCCACTCTGCTATTTCCTTAGTGGAAGTGCCCAACAAGCTCTGCTCCTGCAGGAAGGCGACGCCTTTTTTCGGTTTTCGATTAAACAGGTCAATGCCAGTTTCCCAGACCTCTTTCTGCTGCTTCAACACTTCAAACTGCTCAGGAGAATCTAAGGTCTCCCTATTTCCGACATTACTTGATCCGGTCGAGACCAGACTGAGACTAGAACCTCCATGAGACTTCATGCTATGGTGATCTGTATCTTCTTTGGTGGTTCTCTCACCTAGTGTCGTTTGAAGATTTGGATTGATGTAGAGCTCTTTGCTCCATTCAACCATACATTTTAATATGGAAACTAGGCATTCCAATCCTCTTATACGCATAGACTTTTCTTGGTTCGGCGTCGCTCCCAGCTCTAAGGCCTGTCTGCCTTGAGCTATTTTTGAGACATCATTCACTAATCTTTGGAATAAGTTTGCGGCCGACAAATCGCAATCGTAATTAACGTAGATATCTACGACGCTTTGAGCATCGCCACAGATCCTCGTCAGGGCCTGGATCACCATCCATTTGTGTTCGAAGGATGAACTTGACGTTTCTAAAATATTCATGAAAATTTCTTTGAAGAAAACCTCAATCTGCTTCTTGAGGTGTGCTTTGAAGTTTTGCAGGAGAGCCAAGAAAATGGCGAGAGATAGTTCAAATACTTCTGGCACAGAACTAACTCCATTCTTAGAAAGGGCTACACAGAGGTACTGTTTGATTGCAGTGATGAACATTTCATTGTTCCTGAATACTGGACCAGCATTCTGGAGAATAGAAAGTAATAAATGCAGAGATAGAATTTTAGATCTCAGTTCATGAGACTTGGGATCTGGTGTACCTTCTGGTAGAGGTTTCATGGAGAGTTTACAAAGTGCTCTGAATACCAGGAAAGCATCTTTTTGAAGGATGTGTGTGAATTTAGCAGTGACAGAATTGTCATTTTCTGATGCAACATCAACACTTTCCTGAGATGGTATTCTTGTCATGGTGGGTTCTGTGCCAGCTTGACCATTGCTTTCATGGGAGATGCTGCCACTGTCCTGGGAGTCTGGATTCTCATTGTTCTCAAGGCTGTTCTGATTGATTTCTTCAGTGGATTTCTTGAAGGCTATAGTGACAGCATTATCAATAACAGAGTCTACAATTTGCTTAGCGATAATCTTAGCTTCTAATACATCATCCATATTGTCACTTGGTGCCGGTGTGACACTTTTATTTTCGTCACTGACATGATTTGCCTGATCGTCGCTCACAATGTTGCCATTAGGCATTTTGTGATGTACTTCAGTAGGTGCATTTTCTGATTCCAATGCCTGATTTTCCATTTTTGTGAATATAACATTAAGCATTTGCGTGAGAGTAGCACGGGCAGTAGTTTGGTTGATTAGATTCTTACTTGCTAAATAAATATTGTAACATGTTCGGACAGCCAGAAGGACGGTGCCTTCATGGACTTCAACATGTTGACTTGTGATTACGGTCAGAAGGGCTTTAATGATCTGAAGCTGCACTCCCTCATCTGTCTGTGGACCGGTAAAACAGCCACATATGGTCTCTACAATGCGGTCAATCAAAAGTTTTCTGGGTGTGGTAGAGTCTGGAACATTTCCTGTCAGGTGACCATAAGCAATTAATTTTTGGAGACAGTCCAATGCAGTGACCACTATCCTGGATGCTTTGCTCTGGCAGGCCAGTTCAAATGGCAGGAAGTATTTCTCTGCTGTGATGATGTTTGAGGCATCATTTTTTGGCAGAGGAAGGGTACCTGATGTTGGGCTCTCTGAAGTCTCTGGCTGGCCTCCATTTTTTAACTCAGTTTTAATTTCCTCTGCAACAAACAAATACAAGTATATCAGCCTACTTCAAAACCATTGCGACACTGCACTATGATCAACGAAAAAATCATTCAAGGTTTATTACAACACTTTACAATTTCAGAGCCATCTTTAGAATGATCTCATGATTGTATAATTACATGCTAATTACCTGACCACAACATAATCTTAAAACAATAGCACTGATTTAAATATGTAGGTATAGCAATATTAAATAAAGTGTACACAATAAAACGGCAATAGCATAAGCGCCTAGTGGTTTATAGATTATATTCCAATGACTTAGATAAGGCTTGTAGATACCTCCCACTACTTTCACTTCCAAGGTCACCAGACATTTACTAAATTAATCAGACCATTAAATTTCTGCAAACGGCGATACAGGGCTAACCTAATTAGTGAGATTGACATGACCGATGTAATAATTTCGATACCCATATCGGTAAGTGTCAATGCGATTCTTACCTAGAGCTACTTCACAGGACTTCTTCAACTGATTGTGATAGGACCTTTTTATGTCCTTATCGGCTAATATCTTCTCTAGAGCTCGTACTATAAACATTTCTTTAGTTTTCAGGTTGGTTTGCATCGTTAGTTTAGTAGGAAGTCACTCCATTCGTTCCTACTGGAATCGACTTAGGTGCGCGGTGGTTCTGTTGATATTTACATAACTCTATAGAGGCACTGTTGTATTGTGTTCGTAGATTTATTCGCTGGATAAATAACAGCACAAATGTAACATCACAAAACTTTACGCAATAAACGATTTAGTCGAAATCATTTCGAGACGGAATCTACTACGATTCCACAGTACGTTTCACACCTCATCACAAACATGTCAAGTCAATAAAATGTCGCGTTCAATTTATTCAAAATTATCATCTGTATCAGAATGATTTTCTGCTCGTAAAGAACGGAAATATTTATTTCAACATAAACATTTTGAAAAATACCAACAGATAAAACGATTTGAGCATAACAATACAAAAGCAATTCGTTAAAAAATTGATTAAATGGAATTCATAAATAAATAAGATTATTTTTCCGTAATCTGAACGCAGGATAAGTATCTCCATGCGTTTTGTTATCAATGAACAGGATATTTGGGACGGAAAATTTTGATATTTTATTACGGTTTTCATGCTGTTAAAAATCAATTACGTAACTTTATGGACAAATTTATAATTATGTATTTGAGGCAAAATAAATAATTAGTCTTCCGAACGTGATGTTCGTCACATGTTTGCATATTTGCCGCAGTGCTTCTGATAAATAAAACGCACCATCTGTCAACCGGCGGGATTCGTGGTTTTGTCTGTGATTCGCCAAGCCGAGCTTTGCGATTTCGTTAATTTCTTTATTGTTTCTGCTTCCAACCCTTGGCAATTGCATTTTAAATCTTGAATACATTGCTTTCAAAATAACAGTTAATAAAATAAACAATTTATTTTAAAAGGATTATCGTAAACCCAACAAAATTGCTTCCACAATGACAGTGACGCGGGTCGCGGAATCCCGCACCGAATTTAAACTGAAAAGTTTACCTGAGGATGTGATATCAAGTGTTAAATTCGCTCCTAAATCGAACCAGTTCTTGTTGGTGTCGTCGTGGGACTGTTCTGTTAGACTCTACGACGTGAGTGGGAACTTGGAGCGGCATAAATATAACCACGAGCTGCCCGTGCTTGATGTCTGCTTTCGGGTAAGAAAACTGCATGGTATTTTTTTATTCTGCTAGCCTGGTGATGATCACTAACAAAACCAAACTTTAATAACATTTAGAGAACTGTTACTTATACTTTTTGCAATTATAACCTAACTCTTGTTTCAAAATATTGACAATCAATCAATCAATTTCAGGATGCGGTCCACTCTTATAGTGGTGGGTTGGATCAAACACTCAAGATGTATGATCTCAATGCAGGCTCCGAAACGAGCCTCGGAGAGCACAAGGGGGCTATCCGGTGTGTGGAGTTTGCGAATGAAGTGAATGCGGTGCTGACTGGGAGCTGGGATGGGACTGTGAAGATGTGGGACAGTAGAGTACCCAATTGTGTTGGGACTTACAACCAGGGGAATGAAAGGGTAATTTATTTATGTTTTTTAGCATTACATAACTCAATTTTTTTACCAATAATATAAACTTGTAAGTAGTTTATTTAGTCAATGTTTACTCAAATACTTAAAATGCCTATAAATAAAAAAAGTTGTTTAAATATCACTTCCAAGTGGCAGGGTGCCCAGAAGACTGGCATTACCATGCCAAATGGAATGGCCAATCCTCAGGCCAAAAAGCATGCCTGGTCTCTAGTGTCCATATTTTAAAATTGTATCACCACTTGAATCCGAACTTATCCTTTAAAAGTAATTCAGCAAACTATCACAAAATCTTATTTCAGGTGTACACCATGAGCATAGTTGGCGAAAAATTCGTGGTCGGCACCTCTGGCCGAAAGATCTTTGTCTGGGACGTACGCAACATGGGCCACGTAAATCAACGCAGGGAGTCTTCCCTTAAGTACCAGACTCGCTGCATCCGCGTGTTCCCGAACAAGCAGGGGTATGTGCTGAGCTCCATTGAGGGCCGTGTTGCTGTGGAATACCTGGACAGCAACCCGGAGGTTCAGAAGAAGAAGTATGCGTTCAAGTGCCACAGGATCAAGGATGGAGGTATGTATAGTTTGTGCAAGTACATGGTCAAACAAGTTTGTATTATGCTTGTATTTCACTCATATTTCATTAAATAATACTAATGCTGTATCCCAGGGGTTCCTAAACTTTTTTTAGAATAAATTATTTTTTAATGCCCCCATTATTTCACCTACTTAAAAACAAGTAAAACATAGTCTCCATGTTTTTTTTTTAGTCTCTTACCCTTTATGTCTGCAGCACCCACAAGAGTGCTTTATCATCCACTTTGGGAATCTATGCTGTATGCTAATGCATCACTGGACAACGGACAACTTATGTTACCACTGCTTCTTTTGTGAAGTCTATGAGTTCCCTGTGGGTGCATTTCGCATATTGATTTCTGTTTTAAATTCAATTTCACACAGAAATTCTAGAAACATCAGAAGTGTGAGCCTGGGATTTAAACCTTTGTATGAGATCCAAAACTCTGTATGATATGCTGCAGATGGACCTGCTAGGCTATCACATATTTTTTAGTTGTAGAATACTTCCTATTCAATCTTACAATAAAACAAATATTAAACATAGCCATACTAATTGATGATGTAAATCCTTTTCAGGGCTCGAAAAAATCTACCCAGTCAACGCAATCAGCTTCCACTCTGTTTACAACACATTTGCCACGGGAGGGTCCGATGGCTACGTCAATATCTGGGACGGCTTCAACAAGAAACGTCTCTGCCAGTTCCACAGATACAACACAGCGGTCTCTTCACTAAGTTTCTCCCACGATGGATCAGCCCTAGCCATCGCATGCTCGCAGTTAGACGAGACGCAGGTCGAAGATCCAAAACCCGAAGATACCATTTACATCAGATATGTTACTGACCAAGAGACAAAGCCAAAATAAATATTGTGCCCCATGAGAGGATGAAAAGGTTATGGTGTGAGTTTGTTCTTTGAGATTATTTTTAAAATATGTTGGGATAGTGACAACCTGTGCATGGGCAAACAATTGTTCTTTTTGACAGATTGGGTTCAAAATCACCTGTAAAATTATTGTTACAATGAATGGTTGGAGCTGATTTAGACAGGAATCCTGCCTGTTTCTACTGTTTATTGTATACTATATGTATAATTCTTTCAAAGGGAGGTTAGACACTTTGAACATAGACATAAGATGGACAACATTGACTCGGTTATTTTTCCACGAAACTAACTAAAATAAATGGGCAATGTTGCGAAAGTTGTGCTATGTGCCTGTACTCTGTTTGCTCTATGATTTACATGAAATCTTACTGCTAATATTGCCTACTGCAAGCTTAGCACAGAGAGGTGTGATCTTGAGAGATGTCTGAAAATGACAGACAGTATATCCCGCGCGCGAGACGACTCGCGCGTGTTGCCTACTAGAAACAAGTAGACGAATGTCAATCATGTTTATTAGAATATTGACCTAAGAAGTTTCTGATTTGTGGCCAAAATTTAAGTTTGTAACCGCCATAACTTTTTCAATGATCTGGGTTGTAGGATGCTAAGTTAGATAATTAATTACCAGTAAGTAATAAACATGAATAAACTTAAGTTTTTAATCTGTTCTTTCATTTTTCCCATGTGGTGTCAGGTTTAGAATTTTACCTCCATTTCTTCTGTGAATGTCGTAAAAGGCTACTAGGAATATAAGTCTAAAACTTTCCTCTCCTCTAGTCTAAAGTTCCCAATCCGCACTGGGCCCGCGTGGGAACTATAGCCCAATCCCTCTCGTACTGAGAGGAGTCCTGTGCCCTGCAGTGGGACGTATATATGTATAAGCTGATGATGATGACCTAAGTATGCTTTAGGCGACAAGCTGGCAGCCTGTGACTATTTTACCTCTTAATCTGTTTTAAATCTTAAGTTATGCTAGAAGTCGCTACGAAACATAAAATAGCCATGGTTTTGTCTACGCAACGTTTCGTGTGCTCTGCCTACCCCGTTTGGGAACATGGACGTGATTGTGTGTGTACATAAAAGCGCCTACATAAACTAGTATAGCAAACTTAGCACGTAGCACTTAGCAGTGGCACATAAGCATCAACCTCAAGGTACGCAATTGCGCATTCAAATGCGCAGGAGACAAAAATAAGAGGCGCGGGCGTTTACAAGATCTCGGTGACGAAACATGCGCAGGATTCAAGGTCAAAGCAAATCATTGTCTTTATCTGCCAGAATATGGAGGATAAGATTTTACGGGTCAACACCAGGGTGGTTCACTCCGTAGTTTAGGTACCATCGCGATCCGGGATTGTTGAGCCACTTACCTATGTTTGTAACTTGGTCGTGTAATACTAATCCAATAGCTAACATCTAGTCGGTCACATCGGTCATTGATTACACGTCTAAATTGCGAACAGTGGCAAGTAGCTCAACAATCCCGGTTCGCGACTGTACGTTCCGTCGGTGCGACATCGTGAATGGTCTACGGCAGTAGGCTGGCGCACATCGCGTGTCCGAGTCGCAATTAGCGTAATTTTTGTGATTTTAAAACACGAGCTGTTGAGGGACTGGTACTTAATAAAAAATAAATATAGGTATTTTTATTTACATACATACATCACGTCTGTATTCCCAAATGGGATGGGTAAAGCTCTCGAAACGCTACATAGACAAAGCCATGAACTATTTCGCGCTTCATAGACACTTTTAGCATATTTTAGGTACTTACGATACCCTAACCCGGGAACCCTATGCCGCAAAACCGGTTTTGAGTAGCGTCCAACGAAAAATTAACGTTCGGGTCCCGCTATAAGTTTCAATTTCCCGTGCAAGTAGGTAAAGATAGAAAGAGACGGCATTTTTTTATGCCTAAATGACTACTAGTTTGGGAGTGGGCCCTTTATATGTAGTAGGTACCATTTTACCTAATTTACAAGCCTGGACTTGTAGACGCATAAATAGACACGAATAACACCGTTTCTCGACACTCGTTCGCGTCTAATCCTAAATTTATGAGGCTATTCGGTTTTAAATCCGCAATGAATTTGCTAATCAATTTACGAATGGATTTATGCCTGATACACGCTATCCCACGAATCTCCATCCGGGATTTAACTGTACCCTTGCTAACAGCTCAATTTTATTACATTAGGTTAACTTATAATTTTGTAAGGACACTCAGATTCGGAAATAACCAACGCCTTGAATAG
>BHDV01041275.1:310173-328048 GCA_005406045.1 Adoxophyes honmai | reverse complement strand
AAAATTGGTTAAGGCGGAACGAAGTTCGCCGGGCCAGCTAGTTATGCATAAAATAAAACAATTAGGTACACAGAATTGTGTAGTTGTATGGTGGATTCATCCATTAATTGTATGTACCAAGATTTAGGCTTTATGCCTGCCTGGGTTCATGTACCTAATTGTGATCTTGAATTTTGTCGATTTAATGAATATGAATATAAAAGACGTTTGTATTTCCATATACATATATGGAGTAGGCAGAGCACACAAAACTCTACAAAGTCAAAACCGTGACTATTTAGATACGAGGCAGCGTGTCAAGCCAAGTTCAAGTAACAAATCTGGCGAACAGCACCGTGTGTAATATTACACGAACCATTTAGATTTCACGTTTCACAGTCATTATAGCATATTTTTTAGGTTTTTAGATTGTTAACCTGTCGTTAAAATATACCTACCTTAACCTATTTCCACAGTCGTCTTATGTAAGAGGTGTTATTCTAAACCCGACTGACTCCAAACAGCAATTTTTGATCCTAGGTTTTCTCTAAAACCGACAAAATTTCGTCGTGTATGGAAAACTACACGTCGACGAGCTCGACCAGTTTTAGTTAGTTACGTTAGAAAAACAACACTGCTCGTTCATTGCAACCATTTCTGCATACTGAGTAATATGATAAATGCGTAAGCTTGTGAGTGTGTGTGTATGGTTGTTACCTCTTGACGCCCAAACGAAGGGACAAAGCTGACACCCTGAATTAACATAAACTTCAGGCTACTTAAACTTCGAAAAAATACATAAATCCCGTAGGATGGCGTTAAAACAACTCTATGCAGACGGAGTTACGGGCAACAGCTAGTAAATTATGATATGATAAAAATCATAGACGGCTACCACCTGTTATAGTCGTAAAACTGATAAGTTAGTGAATGATATCAAATCATTTAATATGGATGCTGTTAATCTTCAATGCTACAATGTTAAGTAATCCAACGAAATCCAGTTCCACTATGTCAACATTTTAATTCGAAGACAACCTGTTCTAAAGTAATAATGAAAGAATTTTGAAGCTCTGACCAAAATGCTACAAAAATAAAGCTAACATATAAATACCTGCTTAATTCTGACTAACTAGTTTTTACGGTGTCGTGTGGGTGTCTACACACACACGCAAGACCAGGTTTAAAAAATTGGTAGTTGCGAATATTTTTTGCACGCCATTAAATACAGTTTGTCAAGGATTTCCTGCACTATACTTACCTATACAAAAAATCACAGGCAAAGTTAACATACTCTTTTGCCTATTACTCTTTGATAGGTATGTAGTTACATCATGTCTGTATTCCTTAATGGGGTAGAAAGAGCTTACGGAACGATACGACATGGACGAAAGCATCACTATTTCATGTTCTATAGCCACTTCTAGCATTATTTTGGGTTTTAAGTTAAGAGATATAGTAGTGACGGGTTGATAGCTGGTAGTCAAAAAAATACCGGCAACCCTGTTATGGATACTAGAGAACGGATAAACTTACTCATATATAGATAAACATCCAAGACTCGAAAGCAAACATTCGCATTCATCATACAAACATCCCGACCGGGGATCGAACCCGGGACCTCAAGCTTCACAGTCAGGTTCTCTAACCGCTGGGCTATTCGGCCGCCTGCTGCAGAGGTGTAATCCCAAACCCGACAAATAATATTGCATCTATAGTTTATTTACCTCCTCTACCTTCGTTGAATTTTGGTGACATGGTAACAGCGTCATCTCCATCGTCAGCTCCTTCATCATCAATATCATCATTGACTATTTTTAGAGTTCCGTACTCAAAGGGTGAAAACGGGAACTAAACGGGCTTTCGACTATTACTGAGAAGTCTCTAGGTGTCTCTACCTACCTCGTGTTACCTATACGCCAAAAGATACTAAAGTCTATTTCTTTTAGGGTTCCGTACCCAAAGGGTGAAAACGGACCCTATTGCTGAGTCTTCACTGTCCGTCCATCCGTCTGTCACCAGGCTGTATCTCACGAACCGTGCTAGCTAGACTGTTGAAAATTTCACAGATTATGTGTAAATTTCTATTGTCGCTACAACAAATAGATACTAAAATAAAGAAAAAATATTATTTACACGGGCTCCGGTACAACAATCGTGATTTTGTTTTGTTTTTGGATCGGTATAAATAACGGTAAAATGAAATATACCCATAATGCGCGGCTAGATGAAGTGCTACGGAATAGTCCGAAACGTGTCGAGCTAAATTCTATGTAAGATGACATCCCTTTATTTCATAATGAGTCTCAAAAAGTTATACTTACAGCGATTACAGATACTTGGTATATAGTAAGTCTAATCATTTACAAGTTTTAGTTCTTTTGTTGTTTAGCCATTCTAATGAAATGCTTTGAAGATACTTCGAAGTCTTTATAAACACTGCCCAAGGCCGGGATTCGTTTGAAGCTATTAAGTTAATTAATGACCACAAAACAAAACAGGATCTATCCGAATTCGAATGGAGTCACAAAGAACAGGGTATATCAGGCGTTATCTACTTGAATGCCAGTCTGTGAGTACCATATCGACGTTTATGAACGGCAAAAATGACTCGCGAGTTTTCATATAAATATTGTATTCACGTATGAAAGGAGTGATCTTCTTATATTTAAAAATGGTCTTGGACTTTGAATTCTGTCATTTCATGATTGTAAAAGTATAGCATAATGGCGACTCTGTAGGCTAAGCACGGCAAGGCGCGAGACAAGGAGCGCATGAGTTATACTAACTGTTTTGTACTTTCTAGCATCTCTAGTTAGACAGTGATAGGTATAGTTGTCTCGCGCGCGACAATATCGCGACTTACCGTCCTAGGCCGGCAGGTTAAAATTTTAAAGGATTGACAACCGGCATACAGCTATCGTTTGTTCATGAATTATTATTTACTAAATGGGAAATGAAATAAAGGTAGTCCGGGATATATTTTTATTACAAACTTGATCATTTATCTTAATCATCTATAACAATAATTAAAAGGTACAAAATTATGGCATAACAAAAAATAAAACATTTTCGTGAAAATATTCTGCGTATAAAATATGCAATCAAAGTAAAAATATCACTTAAATTATGCACCGAATGCATCGAGCCATTTCACATTAAACATATCTTATTTCTACATCTAGGTAGGTACGTATAAATACAGGTATTTTTATTTGATCATCTACTTATCTACAGATAGACATAATGAAAAATCAAGTCATGTCTTAAAGGATAATCGGCAGTAGACATTTTATTAGGTAATACATTAAGTAAAGTTTAAAATTAACTCGTTAGTTTTATGGCAGATTTTATGACACCAGTTTGTTTCAATAGTTATAGTGTAGTAGATTCTTTGCTCTGTGGTTCTGTTGTTACATTTTAAAGATTGTGAGAAGGAGTTTCATCAAGCTGTCAAAATTAAGGCGACCTACTTTGATGTAAAAGAAAACATACTTAACTCGTATTTTTTCATTTCAGGGATAGTTTTACCTCACACGCCTGTTTTTCCAAATGGGATAGGTAGCACACATAACGTTAAGTAATTTAAATCCATCACTATTCAAACTCTATCAATTAAAACGTGCACAAATCTGTTTTCTTAGTCGGCACTTACACCATAGGAAGTGTTCTTCTTAAAATGAAAAAGATACAATTATTGGATTCTTTGTCAATGAAAGGTTTTTTTTAATACAACATAGCCACATTTATTCTAACAGCAGGCTTTCAACAAGCCCTTGTCATTTGCATCCATATCCAGCCGCTGGTCCTACCGCTCACAAATCTTCTAGTTCTCCGGTTCATGATCTTCATTCTAAGGGTGCGTCTAGATTTGACGAATGCGTAGCTCGCAAGCCGCTTGCGAGCCGCACACGCGCTTGTATTGCGCGCGAGCAGCGCGCAAGCGGTACACCAGCAGCGAGCAAGCGGCGCATTCGTCAGATATGGACGCACCCTAAGAACCATTGGTTCACTTGGCGCGGCGCGCACGCATTAGAAGCGCGATGTAGGCGAGTAGCCGGAACCCGACGAAGAGCAGCACCATGTTTACCACGTCGAATGTGAAGTCAGCCTAAGGAACGAAAAGGTTAAATTACTAAAACACTAAGCTGAAGTCTATATTTTTCTCGGATACTAAGACAGCTACAAATGTCAAGTTAGCAAGTAAGATACCACATTTTATTGTTTAATGGTGTACAGTATTTGAGATTTAAAAAAATTGACCAGAGTGTTTTCAGAAGGAGGCTCCCTCAATGCTTTTGTTTTACAATCATGTTTATAAATTATAACTATAATATGGAGGTAAAATATGACTGCATAGAAGATAGATAAGACACGATCCTAAGCAAAAACTTCGAGTCTTCCTGTACCCAGAAACCAATTTAAAGGCGATCAAGCATTTCCGTTGCGACGACAATATCAGTTACTACACGCAATGATTCGATTATTACATCTATCCCATGGGAAATATTACTTTCAGATTGAGTAGGTACCTATATGCTTGTCAATATCAGGTCTGTATTCCCATATCAGTGTTTAGAGTTTTACCAATTAATCAAAAAGACATAAAATTGTTTCAGCACCAATAACTACACTCTTGCCAGCAAACAGTACCTAACCACTTCAATCGCCATTTTTATCAGTATGGTGTAATCTGCTGGACAAAGACTTCGGTCTACCGTCTCCTTGAAAATAAATAAATAAATATACTTACCTAAAACCTAGTTCACTAGCAGTACTAACCTCAGAGAAGCTAAGCGTCTCCAGCACGACCTGTCCTGATGCTGGGCAGGTGAAGTTCTCCCGCGTGCAGGCGATGGAGTCCACGCCAGCCCACTGGTTCACCAGCAGAGCTTCGTTGCCGTACCGGAACCAGGATAAGTAGGAGATCCAGCCGAGGTACGGGGGCACGGAGCTAGGGGAAAGAGTTATAGGTTTTAGGTGGAAATGAGTTGCCATCAGGTTATACCGGATGTGTCGTAGTTTAGACGTCTTGAGAGTGGGAGCGGGGTTGTATGTAATCTCAATCACATTTTCCAAAAGGGAATACAGTTGAACTCTTTTGTTTCTGTTGCGTTTGTGCTTGTGTATGAATAATTTCATAATTTGTGAAACCACTACTGTCAAAAACTGTAGCTTTTAGGGTTACAAAAATAATGTTTCAAACTTTGGGCTGTTGGCTTATCTGGGATTTTCCAGCGTTTTTAATTTTTCACTGATGGTGACCCTAAATGTGATTCGATTCACGGAATTTGTTTGAATGTCATGCATTAAAAAAAAATAAAAAAAAGGTAGAGTCAACAATAAACTATAATTAAAAACTTCTTCATTTAATCACAATGTAATTCTATTTCCCTACCCATACTCAAACGCAACAACTGAACCAATTTATTTCCAAGCACCATAGTCCTTAAAATGTTGACGACATTTCCCTCCCTCCTACTCAATGAATGGGATAAAATAGCTAAAAGAGAACAACCTCCAGCACAAATACGATCACACTGTTTGAGGCATACTCTTCTTCAGTTGTCCACTTACCCAGAGTTGAGGAAGAACCCTCCGAACAGCATGAAGGGGATGATGATGGGCGGACCCACGGAAGCCGCCATGCTCACGCTGCTGCTGGCACACGAGATCAGGTAGCCTGCGATGAAATAACTGATCAGCAGGAGCCTTAAAGCGTATGTCGTCTCTTTGTTTCACACTTGCTTATAGTGGGGCATTTTTTTACGTCGAGACAAAAATATTTAATTGCTATTACAGTAATTAAAATAATGCACACCGACCATCACATCTAGAAAATGATGAAAAGAGAAATTAAAATTTCGCATCGAAAATCAGTCGACTACTGTTTTAAATTAACGACTTCTTCATATTCATTTGAACGAAAGTTTATAGGTAGGTACTGTGTGCAATGTCAAGATAAAGCACAAATGAACTGAAACTGACTGAGAAAGCAGATACGACATTTTTCAATAAAATACGAAGGAAAAACCTTTTACACTATATCTATTAGTATTTTTATCATAAAATAATAATATTGGTTGTAAGAGATCCCTTAAAGAATAAGTACACCTTTGTAAATCGCCCCCTTGTTTGTAATTGTTTTGTACATCGTTCTTTGTCAAACCGTTTTTTAGCATTCTATGCCGGGCAAAACAAAAGGAACACAGTCCTAAAAACTTTACAACATTCTAAATTAAACGCTAACTGCTAAATTTTAAAGGTACAAAATTTTAGCCTCTTATATAACTTAATTTAATGTTATTAATCCAAAAATCTAGACAAATAACTAAGATTAGTAACCGTCCTAAAAAACTCCCTCAAGCAAGAATATAATTAACATACCAAAGGCTTCACTAAGCCGTCAGTTTAAAATATTCGGCATAGATACAAGCCTTATGGGTCCAAATCGCTTACACGTGGAGTCACACAAGGTCAGCTGTTAGAATTTTTACGATCTGCCTCCATGTTGATATAAAAAGCGTTGGAACAAACAGTTATTAAGCTAAATTACGCAACTGATAGCTAATTGTGAGAATGCTGTCCTTTTATCAATACGAAAAGAGCATAGTGTAGGCATTAAGTCTGAAATCTATGCAAGTGCCTAGAATGTGCGAGAGAAAGCTAAAGCTACAAGTTTCGAAGATTAAGCCGCACAGACATACATAGAAACATCACAAATCACAACTATGTTTCCAAATGGGATAGGCAGTGCACATGAAACGCTACATAGACAAATCCATCACTATTTCACCCTTCTGTCATATTTTTAGTTCAGAGGTAGGTACTATAGTGACAAATTGCTGGCCTGTCGCCTAAAATATATCGTCACCTATTTCTTTAGTCGCCTCTTACGACAACCACTAAAGAAATGGAGAGGTGTTATTCTAAAAGCGACTCCACAGCAACTCATGTTTTCTCAAATGGGGTATGTAGAGTACACGAAACGTTATACCGACAAAACCATGACTATTTTAGGTTTCGTAGCCACTTTAAAAACTTTTTCTCAGCTGAATTGAATGTGATGGATCTGCTTACTCAAAATTTATCAAATTCAAATGTTTACTTCAAATTAAAATCTTTATCTTGTCCGTAATAAATAAGAGCGTAGCCTACATTCCGTCTAAAATCTACGCAGGTGCCAATAACGTATAATGTAAGTAGTATAGTAAGCTAAATCAACAAGTTTCAAAGATTAAGCCACAACATGCAAATGAAATTGGTAGAAAAATTCCGAATCTAACGCAACCATCCGGTTCTGTCAACGTTTGGTTGGAAAGTGTCAAGAATAAAGGGCACACCGACCCGTATAAAGTGTCAAGACATAATGCGGTCGAACTTTATTATTAAGTAAATACACTCTTTATTTCTTGAAAATGTCGTAAGAGGCGACTAAGGAAATAGGTTGAAGTACGCTTTAGGCGACAGCCTAACAACCTGTAACTATTATAGCTCTTTCATCAACATTTCGACCTAAATTACGCTAGAAATGACTACTTAACGTGCAATAGTCATTGAATATGTAACGATTCGTGTACCTACTCTCCCTTCCCCAATTGGGAATAAAGGCGTGGTGTATGTATGTCATTACGTAGCAACTGTTTTCTAATAGGTTGCAAAAACATAGTATTCGCGCGGTAGTTTAAGATCGCTCGGCAAAACTAGTGAGGGTAATCGGCGCATCGGTGGCAGTGCGGGGAGGTGTAGTGCGGCTGATCTACCAATAACGTGACGCCGTCTCCCCCCCTTGCTCCTCGGATACCGAAGAGACCTAAAAATCGATTACTGCGCATACCCTTTTTACTTTTGCCAAACGATCTTAACTGAACGCGCGATCTATACAGTTTATCTTTTAAATACCTAGTAAAATAAGTAAAATAATGTGGTTATTGAAATGACTTCATTTTCATTCTCGGGGCCTATTAATGTAACCGATGACAGATGTTTTTGGAGCATGACATTTTGTATTCCACGCATGGAATCCCCCATATCGGTTTCATGGTGGGAATCAAACCTACTACCTACCCAGGTAACGTTGCGCAATGAACTATGTATAACTATTTGTTTCGAGTACTCGAAATTATGTCGTTAGTATTTTTATTTTACATCGAAGTGACAGGCAACGACTGTTTCTCTTAAGAATAATAGCAGTAGATATTCCTGTGTGGTGTCGGGTTAGAATAACATCTCTTCATTTCTTCCGTGGAAGTCGGAGGAGACCAAGGAAAAAGATTTAGATATCCTTTAGGCGATAGACTAGTAACTTAACTACATACATACAATACAATCACGCCAGTACTCCCAAACGGGGTAGGCAGAGCACAAAAAACGCTACATAGACAAAACAATGACTATTTCACGTTTTGTGGCCACTTCTAGCATAGTATTATATGAGATGGCAGGTACAATAGTGAGAGGTTGCTAGCCTGTCGCCTAAAGCATACTTAACCTATGTCCTTAGTCGCCTCTTACGACATCCATGGAAGAAATGGAGAGGTGTTATTCTAAACCTTAACTACACTATTATAATTATTTCATCTGTTTTCATTCGAACAACATAGGTGGACTTATATCTGATGAGATTTCATTCAATCTTGTGGAAATGGCAATAAAATTACATAGGTAGTCTTTATCCTTTATGGAATGTGCGACTTCTAGCAAAACAAATAAGAGACTCTAAATTTAAACAAAACACCAATTTATAATGACATTTTTTGTTACTGTTTCTAGGTAATCTTCCCATCGAACCGGTTTTGCTAGTACCGTCTGAACCAAGAACGCGCGGGATGTATAAATAGGTACTTTTTTGACCATTGTGATTGAATCATTATTTAATGATTTAACGCATTATCGTAATGTCATTTTTAATGTAATGTTTTTTCACTGAATTGTTAAAAATGTATTAAGAAAAAAATACATAAAACTGTTGCACAATAGTTTTCGGATATGTTATTACATATTTTAAGATGGGACGCTTCAACTTTGGAGCAAGTTACTGTCAAGAAGCTGTTATCAATTATACAAACTGTTACTTTCAGGTGACATACATAAATATTTTAGGTTAGTTATTTCTGTGGGTGTCGTAAGAGGCAACTTAGGAAATAGGTGTAAGCATGCTTTAGGCGACAGGCAGCCTTAAATTATGCTAGAAGTGCCTAAAGTGGATCGTTTATCGTTTACAAAAGATACAAAATATGAAGCACAGAATAACTTGAATTAAAAATACAAAGGGGAACATATCCTTTAAGGTATCGTTTTCTGCTGTCCTTGGACAAGTTATTTAGCAGTTTTAAGAGCAAATGTGCGGAATCACGATTCGGGGAGTTAATTTTTACTTAGCTAAAGCAAATGATATAATACCTATAGGCTGAAGGCTTAACTCGCGTATCACCTGCGCGTTAATAAAGAATCGTGTGGATCGGGTGTATGAGAAATGAGACAAACAGCAAAATAAATCACAACAGCTGAAAGACACTTACCGAAGGACGTAGCAACGTTGGTGATCAGCGCAGCCAATCCTGAAGCGATGAAGAATCTCTCTGGCGCAGGGTTCAATCCAATCATGTAGTACGCTATGGTCGTGAAGACCAGAGGTATGGTCGCAAAGACCGGGGCTTCAGCCAACGTCTTGGATAAGAAGTAGACGTCGGCTCGATACATGCCGTTGTGGTGCTCTCGGATGAAGATGGGCAATTCGGAGCAGAAGACCTGGGGGAGAATTGCAGCTAAAATTGCGATCTTGGTCGATGTTCAAGGGTTTTTTTGTGACGCTTGAAGAAAATGTTACATACGTTTTAATATTAAACTACTGTGAGACAAACACTTCAACTCCCGAGGCGTGTAACCTAAAAGAATTAGTTCGAAACTTTACATGAAAGCTTAACATTCTACATGTTTATGAATGGACTTTTACAAAGTATTCATTAATGTAGGATGTTATTTTATTATGTGTAAGATAAGTAAAAGCACGCCGACATTTTTAACAACATCGACTAACAATATCACTAATCAGCATTTAATTACCCCAATAAACAAATCAAGAACAAAGAATTTTGATTGCACCAATTTAACGGGCCATAATTAATTTCCGATGAAATAAAACCACAGAAATAATAAAGTAATTTCTGATTATAAATTAAAAAAAGAAAATATGTTAACTCTATTGGAGCTAACCGGGTGAAATAAAATGACGGTGAAAGACTTGAAAACAAAACCACACGGAATTTCAGTAAGGTAATCATCGTTTGCTCCAAATAAAACAAATCACTGTCAAGGTTTAGATTGTTCACAAAAATTTAAGGACTCTAGTGATAATAATTAATGCTGAATGTTAAAGGAATAGGGTGAACGCTCCAGTCCCAAACCAGTTAAGGAGAAAATTTGACTTTAAAGTGTGGTTGCGCATAATAGTATGGACCTATATTACCAGTTTATTTTTTTTCTGATACATTATGTAATTAAAAGTATTGGTTCAGAAGAAAATAACTTAAATCCAAATAGTTTATTTATTTTTCAATTTTAAAGGTTAAATTCTGGAATGTACCTTAGGTTGACCAGCCGGCCCCAGTTGTTGTTAGAGTTTGTACCAAAAGTTGACCAATTTTTTAAAAGGAGAAATAAAAATAAGAAATAAGGGAATACAAGGTTTTTTTATATTATAATACTTATCAAAAATGTACGAAACTTCTACACTATCTGAGATCAATCAAAGTTTCGTATCAGTCTTAATAATGGCTTTAAGAAAATTATTATTTTTTGGTACTGTATCTATCAACTGTTCTTTTTTAAAAAGGATTTATTTTTTCGGCAAATACATTATTCATCTGCATACCGTTGTTTTGTTACTGGTCCCATATTTCTTTGTGCGGAATATCTCATTTTAAATTATTAATGTGTGATTTGTTAATGTGGAATATTGTATTTAGGTATAACATGTTTCTCTAATTTTGCATCCGAACTGTATTTCATTAAGTGTTTTACGTCTTATTCTTTATATTTGAAGAATACTTTCTTTGGCTGCATGGTTAATCTACAACAAGTGGAATAGGAGATATTTTTAATAGATTTGGTCAACCTTAGGATATATTTTTTTGTATTACAGTACCAATGTCAAACCACTGGTCAACTACTGAAAAATAGGCAAAGTCAATAATGAACTAGTGAGTGGAGCATCTATATATGCCATAGCTACGAAAAAAAGAAAAAAAGAAACAGAAAAATAAAAATTTCAAGAAGCCAATAGTTAACCAACTGGTCAACTTTAGGAAAACCATACAAAATATGTACCTGTAGTTAACCAGCCGTAAAAATATTGGTATTGATAAATATTAACTAGAAATTACATTAAAATAGTTAAATACAACCATTAAATAACTTCAAAAACAAAGAATATCAACTATATTTATAAACAAAACACATAAATTCACTAAATCAGTTTTACTTGTCGAAGCACGCTCCTTACTGCAATGGCGGTTGAAACACAACCGACATCGACGAGCCAAAGTAAAACGAAGTTATTGGCTAATCTGTGGATATTTTTGCTACGGTGTATGTGATTGGTTGATTCGATATAGTTGTCAAAACCTACAGTCAACATTAAAAATAACGGCAAAGGGCGGTAAATCTTAATATTGAGATTCAAAGTCACAAATGGTCAACAACCGGTGCGTGGTCAACTATAGGGTCACCCACCCTACTTACGTTGATGACAGCGAAGATGTTTTGGAAGGTCATATTGGTGAGGAACATGAAGATGGCACCGTTGATGTTCATGACACCGTCCTGGTCGAGGTGTTGTCCGAAGTAGATCACTCCAATTAGTATCGACACCATCTGTTGAAATAGCTAGCTGCTAGTCATACATTCATGGAAACATCTGATTATAAGCGGAAACATAAGACATGAAAAATATGAGAAATCAGATTCGATGAAAAATAGAGACAAAGTTGATACGAAGTTATTACACTTTGAAGTTGAACATGAAATTACAGTGAGACTCAGTCATAATTACTCGTTTTCAAAACTTTGTTCATTATGCAAAAAATAGGCTTATAAAAGCACTTAAACATGTAATTTTGAGTCTACCAGCTCTTCGGAAAGACCGTCATTGCCAAGAAGAATGTACCGCAAGAAACTTGGCACGGAGTCATATTAGGCCCAGATTCTTTTTAGCATGCTAGAATTTAGTTTTAATTTCTAACATGTGTACTTATTACGAGTATGATAAATCACAGTCAGATTTGCCTTCATCGGAACGATGAGGAGGACTACAACACTGAATACTTAAATATTGAAAACTTGAGTACTGAACACTTGAACAATATATCCCAAAATACTACAGAGTAAAAAAACACAAGGTTATACTCACGATGGTCTGCAAGAACCGGACTTTGATGAGCATAGGCTCCTTGGTAACGGAGAGCCAGGATCGCCAGAGGACAGCCCGGAACTGCGCCCACCACGACACCTTGTAGGGGGAGCGGCGCTTGCGCAGGTTCGTGTTGTTCCACGCTGTCTCAGCCCAGCCCGCTGAGATCTTACGCTGGTTGCAAAGGAAGGAAGATCAGCAAAAGAGAAAGATAATCGAAAGTGAAGAAGGGATAGATGGAAAGTAATAAAACTAAAGTCACCTGCATAAATTTGTCTTTTGTTTTCATTTTTATTTTGAAATTTGAAGTGTAGAGAGAAAAATTTCATTGAATTTTGACACAACTCCAGATTTGTTGTTATTGTCTAAGAAACAAACAATTGGAGCTAACGCTAAGCGCTGTAGACAAGAACTCTGCTCCCTGGTCTATTGACACGAAAGGTTTAAATTCCTCAGATTGTACTTATTTTGCATAACTCCTATTGGAAATTACACTTTCATCGACTTCCTAAGCTTACCTCGTGGAGCAACGCGTTCTCAGCTTCAGCAGCTATGGTGCATCCCAGTTCAGACTTAGCAAAGGCAGTGCACACAGTGTCCACGGTATGCCTGGTCGCCTCCTCGCGGCCTGGGACGCCGGCCAAGATCTGGATGAAGTGGTCGGCTGGGTTGTAATTGGCGGGACAGGCCGCTCCTAACCTGTTAGACAAATTGAATCAGATGAGGATAAAGGAGCTACTGGAATAAGTGGTGTTAGGGATGAGATGGCTTGATTGGAGGAAAGCAAAGAGATATTCTGTGTTGAAACAATTGAAATTGAAACAGGAAAGATCGGTAAACTTGTAGCATCTAGGAACTTTACTTCCATCTTCCTTTTGCAAATCTACTTGATATGACTACACAGAAAACGATGAACAAAGAACGAGAGTGAAATCATGTGAATATAAAAAATAAGGTACGTAACTAGACTCAACGATCTTGAACATAGCTTTTTGGAACACACTACAACTACATAGATGCTAAAAAGTTAACTAATGCACTTACTCCTTGAAGAAGTCGGTAGCCTGGTCAGGGGAGCCGAGGAAGGCGACTCTTCCGTCAGCCATGATGAGCAACTTGTCAAACATGGCGTACAGCTCTGATGAGGGCTGATGAATAGTGCATACCACGGTTTTTCCTTTCTGTGCCAGACCTTTTAGTACCTGAATAAAATAAAAATAAAGATATACAATTCAATCGATCTTAACGTGTGATTATTTAACTGCAAAATTATTTAGACTAGGGGGCGTCCATAAATTACGTGAGGTGTTTTAGGGGGGAGGGGGTCGAGTCAAATCTCATCTAATCTCACGTTGGGGGGAGGCGGAGTCAAGGCAAATATCACGCAATTTTTTTCTTGTTTGAAACAAGCAAAAAAACTACTATTTTGGTCCATATAATATAATCCAGATGCCTAAGGCCTTAAAAAGCGAAGTGACACTTCATGAGTGTATCCGAACGAAGAAAAATTTAAGTTTTTTTTAAGTTACGTCTTCATTTTATTTTTTCTTTTCGAATAAATATGTTTTTTCTTTTTACAATAGCATTTTGAAAAATCTCACGTGTGATTTGGGGGATGGGGGGAGGGGTTTAATAAAATCTCACGACATCTCACCATTTCAGAAAATTAAAAAAAACACCTCACGTAATTTATGGACGCCCCCCTAGATGACACTAAATCATACTCATACCTGTATAACGTTCTGTGCCATGAAAGAGTCCAGTCCGGAGGTGGGCTCGTCACAGAACATGAGTGGAGGGTCAGTCAGAACCTCGCTGGCGAAGGAGAGTCGCTTCATCTCTCCCCCTGATATGCCCTTGAGTCGGCCAGGTATACCGATGACTGTGTTCTGGCATTTGAATAGGGCGAGCTGAAAAGCAAGGGATGGTTGGAGAAGCTGTCTTTGGAGTAATGGTTTCAAAATACGGTTCTGACTCAAATAAAGTACTCGGTACATTTAAATTCTTAAAAATGTTGGACACAAATTTGATTACTAAAGCTAGGTTTCGAGTGGCATGTGCCGCCGGTGCATCCCTAGGGACCATCCGACGCCTATCAATCTGGCGGGCAGGAACCACCGGTGGGTTTTTAGTGGGTATGCCTCCCTGTGAGGAGAGCCCCACATAACCGCCGCGTCGTCCCCAAGACGAGGCGGTATGCGTAAAGTATTTTCCCACCGCCCAAAAAAAAAGTATCGAGTATCACAACGTGGTAGGTACCTACTATTTTAACAAGACGTATAAAAAATTATAACACAGATTCACAAGAATTTGAACGCACTTGTGCGTTCGCGTATTAACCTGAAGAATTGACTCTGAGAGGTCACAGTGAATGCGTTAAATGCTCAATTACCAGTAAAACATTTACATACAAGCTCCTCATACTTTGTACTATTCCACCCACAAGGCTAGCCCCATAAAAACACCGTAACATTTCATTGAACCCAAAGACATATTGTGACTGTTTTGGTTTGGCCACGTGTTGGGATCCAAACTCGTTTCTTAAACGCATTCGAATAGCTTTCCCTAATCGGAAGTTAATTGTAGCTGGTTGTTAAATTATAAACCGAAGATTTGACTGGTGTAGATGTATGAATGTTATGATAATTTAAAGAAACCTTAGGCAAATACACCTAAAAACTGAATGTTCTCTTCTGATGGCATTCTGGACGTTTTTAATTTAGCAAAAACTAAAGTATGCAATTGAAATGTTCTTGTTTTTGTGAACTGTGCCATTACAATGTACAAAAGTTCCTACAAACTTCATACGTAAGTGAACGTTTTGCTATTTCTAAAAAAGTTAGTGTGGATAGTAGCTGATATAATTGAAAAATAACGTTCTCTGGACATAGGCATTAAGTGAACATCAACTTAATCGCTCTTAAGAATCATGCTGACAAAGCACACCACGCAATCGGTACCTATCATATTTTGTAGTTTACATATAAAACACTAAGCAACTTCTTTAAACGATCCTTTGGATATGGCCTATCCAGAATTAATCTTGAAACATGTTAAAAACTTTAAAAAATAGCAATTATTTATACTTTACCTCCTGAATGACTTCTTGTACCCGACGCATGCGCTGTGCGTAAGGTATATGGCGGTCCATGCGGACTAGAGCCTGTTCAAACAAAAAAGATAACTCAGATAATAAAATTAAAAGTATCAATGACTATTAGACATGGCTACGTAATTGAGCCATCACGCCCATTTCAGCCAAATAACTCGTTATGTGCCTAAATAATAACTAAACACAGTTTTTTAACAAGGGAATTATATCTAATATGCATAATATGCATATAGCTAGTTTAGTTCTTAGAAAAAATAGTGCTAAGCTAGCCAATGAAGGTCTACTTTTTCTGGTTTTATGAGTTTTTTGTTTGATCCCAAATTATAATTAACTATGAAAAAGGCTAATTCGATTAAAGCAATAAGTACCTATGTAATCATAATCATAAATGTCTAAATTAATTAGGGGCCGACCTCATGAGACTGTTCAGTGTTGTGACACGGCCCATCTTGGTTGAAGGTAGGAAGGGTCGGCGTAACGGAATCATTGGTTGCATCTTAATTAAAAATTAGACAGTTTGATTTATCACATTGACTACGGAAAGTTAGAAAAAACATTGATGTTCACATTTTAACCTCCGCATTAAGCTTGCGTATAAACAAATACCTACTAAAAATGAGCTTAGGTACTTACATAACACAATTTTAGCTGCAACACAAAGGCGCTCTCATAGATTTGATAAAAAACATCTCGCATTTAATTTTGATATTAGAAATTGCCTAAACACTCTTTCCGTGGCTGACGTTCAGATTGCCCAGTGGTTAGGGAGTTAGGAAGTTAGAGAACCAGACTAGTAGGTACCTAGGCTTGGTTCCTTTCCCCGTCAGAATACGAATGTTTGTTCTCGAGACTTGGGTGTTAATCTATAAGAAAGTTTAACTATTGCCTATTATCCATAGCACAGGCAAAGTTTTGGGCTAGGTGATTGGCGTAAATTGTACAACAATACTATTGTTATTTTATTATATTACATCATCTGTCCGGACAAGTGATGAAACTTAGTGTGCCGTGTAGATCCAATGTATGATAAAGATTCTGAAGAATCATGTCAAGTTTCTCACCTGAAACACTAAATGCTCTCGAACAGTCAGCGTGCCTATGAACAAATCCTGTTGTTGCACATACGCCGACAGCGCTGTCAGGGCCTCAGGAGTCGCTGGCTGCCCGTTCAGCGCTCTAGTGCCACTGGAGACCACCCCATTGGGGGTCCGGAAGGTCAATGTGTTGAGGAGCGTGGTTTTTCCGGCTCCAGACGACCCCATGATGGCGAGGAGCTCGCCCGGGTAAGCTGCGCCATTTACTACGGGAAGGGATGTTCAAATTACGTATTAAGTCGGATATTCAGAAGGTGCTCTCAAAACTGCTTAGAATTGGCCTGTTACTATCCTGCAGGAATTGTGCATTGTCCCGAGATATAAAGTAGCCTATGTCTTTCTACAAGATTCAAATTAACTTCAGACTAAATTTCATCGAAATTGGTTCAGCTATTAAACATAATGATCAGAGTCATGCCCATGGTTGGTCAGCAGATTAAGAGTTTATGTACCTATATCTGTCTTAATGACTAGCTCTTTTGGTAAAACTAGCTTTTCTACTGGAGGAACCAGGTGTTTAAACTTGGGTCTGCTATCCATAGTGAAAACATGTCAGCATTAGATATACCTAGTTAGTGTAAATTTCAATCCTATCAATGGATCAAACATATGGTAACCAAATAAGCAAAGCAATGGACCAACCATATGGTAACGAAATAACTCAACACAGCACACATAAACAGAACTACAGGTCGACAATCTTGTAGTCAGCAATTTAGAAGACCATGACAGGTTTCCTGACACAATTTTAAAAGTGCATACTCACCACTTTTCAACAGCTGCTTCCTCTGCTGGAACATGCGGGTGGACGAGGTCTTCCAGAAGTTCCAGCACCTTCTACTTCTGGACCGGTTCTCGGTGGCAAAGGCGTTGATGTCGGCCCAGGTGTAAGTGACCTTCTCAATGCCCCCGATGGCCCCATAGTTGCGCTGCGGGATCGCGAGGGTCACCTCGCCTCCACTCACGCGAGGACTTTGGGCTGGTGATTGCTGGGGAAAATTCTAGAATATTGACATCTATTTTATAGAATACTAGTTGAAGTGAAGGTAACTTCGTCTGTATAGAATTTGCGTAGGTATGGCTGTTCTGCGGAGACCATCCAATTCACCCGAATCTGTCGCCAGTGATATTTCGTCGAGGGTCAAAGTAAGTCTGTTAACTCTTCGTTAGGTTCAATCCTAGGGATTGCACGGCACGAACCCATACTATAGGGGCTCTTCTCCCGTCTCTTGACCAGTGGCTGGAGCGAAAGCACGGTGTGGTGGGGTACCGCATAACGCA
>BHDV01041275.1:263318-309620 GCA_005406045.1 Adoxophyes honmai | reverse complement strand
AAAAAAAAAAAAAAAAAAAAAAAAGGGATTGCACGGCGCCTTCCCAAACACGGCAATAGGAAAACGCCGGAGTAGTTTTAGTCGGTACCTATTTCCTCTCCTTCCACTCGGGAAGAGGATGGGAAAGAGCCCCCAGCTCGGGAGTAGCTATGCGTAATGCATTTCCATTCCATCAAAATAAAAGTACATTTATTCTAAAGGCCAGCTATTGTTTTTAATACCTTCACAATACGCGATGAAGTTATTGCTAATAGTAACATCCATTAAGTTTATTATAATACAAGTGTCCTAATTTGGTAGTTCGTCGTAAGTTGTTAATAGATAGATAGGTACAACGTGCCATAGACCAACGGACTTCTGTGCTACGCTAAATTAATCCCCAGGCTTCTTTTTGCGAAATAAAAAAGTAGATTGAAATTATACTTAATGGCAAAACTGGCTGCATTCGTCAGCATTTTGGATTGTATTGAGAATAATAAAAAGCGCTAATGGATAGGTACTTAAACCAAAATGAGGCAAAGAATTATACTCCTAGGATGTACTTTTTGCCCATCAAATAAACATTTCATCATAAATAATGAAGCTTTGCCTCGATGTAACGTCAATATTCCGCTGTTTGATTCACTGCGATCATGCGACGACAAATTTCAAGATAAAGCGAGCCTTGTATAGCAAATTGATACTTCACCATTACCATAACTACATATTCCATTTTTTTAACAGTCAGTCCCGTCCAATGAAAGATAACACGGGCTTGCGCAAATACCCAATCGCTTTGCTACGTAGAAAATTACCTGCTCAGCATTTTCCACCTCGGCTAGTAGGGGCTGTGAATCTGACACCGCCAGGGGCACGAGGAAGCATATCAACAGGCGCACATACGATACAAGAAGCCAGAAAATATCTACTACTAGTGATATCATTTAGTCGAGCACTATTTGTTTGTGATGAACTGATGAATTTGTGGCCGTGAAGTTTATTTGACTTCAGGGATCGTGTGAAAAGAGTTGATAATGTAGAGTCAATCTCATGGCATTTTTGTTTATTTGGCCATACTCAGGTAGGCGCTGTTCTCTAGGTACTTGAAATAATTATCCCATCAAAAACATTCTGTAAAAAAACTAGCCAAGTCTCGATGAAGCTGCTCGTTTATATTTATCTCTAAAAAGTAATGAAATCTAGACAAAGTCATGCCAAGTCTAAGGTTCCTTAGACTAATATTGTGTGCCTTGGCCGTTGAACATTCTTGTTTGATTCGTTGTTGAAGGATGGAACGGCATTGCTTGCTTCGCGCTCGACTTGGCGGGGGCACGGCCGTGCCCCCCGGTTATAATTAGGTAACACAATATTTGTATGTATGGGTTCTAAACTGTTTAAACCCGTACTTTCAACGGGTGTCGTCAGTAATTAAGATTTTTGTGAATTAAAATTAATTCCCGTTAAACAAAGAAAAAAATGAAAGTACATAAAAAAATCCTATTTTTTTAACGAACAAAACAAAATAGACATGTTCACTTTCCCCTCACGTTAGCACCAAAAAGCCAAAGAATTAAACTAATACGAATCCAAGCAACATTTACGGGGTGTTAATTACCGGATGGAATTAGGGGCGGTATCGGTTACCGGTATTCCGGAACCGTGTCGGGTTTCCCGCACGGGAGACCGGTAGCGACATCTCACACCCGCACGGTGCCTTTTGACCCGAAAACTTATAGGTGAGGCGGAACTATTCTACAGGGTGAAATCAAAATGGTGATACAAAATAAGTGTTTCTTGTTTCTTACTCAGCTCATGCTGAACAATGGAATGCATTGACTCATTTGTTTTATATTAGCCATTTTAAAATTGAGATGACCATAGGTAGGTACATTGAAGTCGTGATTTCATTCCATCTTAGTATGAATATCCTGATTTTTATCAGGCTAACTTAAACAATTGAACCAATATCTACACCATGTTGCGTAGCATTAACTGAGTAAGAAGAACTAATTTTGTGTCACCAGTTTGATTTCACCCTGTATTATTGTCTAACGTGTTAAATGTAACGTCTAGATACCTACTAAGTATGGAATGTATTGTTTTTTCTCAATAGGTACCTTTCATAATAAGCGGTAATCAGCATAATAGGTAGGTATAACATAAACATTACACCATTTCCTGGACTGGCATACTTCTCTCGTTTAATTGATACTCATCCCTTTCTTCATACATGCTCGGCTGTCATTCCTACCTAATTAATTATACCTACTACTTACTTATTTTGAACTAAAACGTTTTATTTAGTGCCAACAATCTAAGTACCTAACTAAAGTAACTAATAGGTAGCTAATATACTTATAGTAAAATATTTTCCATCGTTTTTTATTGGAAATACCTACCTAGTATTTTTTGTGCTGTCTCAGCCATTCTCAGAAAAAATATTTTTTTGTCAAGTCTGATGTTAAAAACTCAATTTAAAATTTAACCCATTCTTGGTCACTGTGCCAATTTGGGAACACTTAAAATTAAGGGAAAAATTTAAATTGTTGACGCTAAATGTAATATGATTGGGTACAGTTTTATAATAATAAATAAATCTCCACCTTGTCGACAATAACGTCGCTCCAAACTCTACCGAAAAGGTGAGAAAACTCGCAAAAATGCCTAAAAAAAAAATTTTTTTTTTTCTCATTTCCTAATTCCTTTTATCCTCTTTAATTATAAAATCAACAAATTTTTGATGAATCTCTGCTAGTTTCATTTTGACCATTAATGGGTTAAGTTCAAAATTAATGGAATAAGAAAATCTCACTCATTTAACAAGACAAAGTAATTAGGTAACCGAGACTTGGAGTGCCATCGTATTTCGAGTTTTTTCGAGGGCAAAACATTACGCATAGTATCTATACCTACCTACTGCAGAAATAAAAACAATTTGGAAAAATACATATTTTTTAGCTCTTCAACCAGTGGGTATTTTACATAGTAGGTACTTAGATACAGCTAAAGTGTCGTATTTCAGAAACTAGATCCGGGCACACAATAGAGAATTGTGTTAGACACTTCCCTAATTAGATTAACGAAACCTAAAGGTGCTAATAGATAGGAAAGGTATTTTAGGTAATCTCTTTGACTCGTAAACCTATAGGGAATCCTCTTTAACGCCATCTAAACATGTTCAGTTTTAGACGGATGACACACATACAAAATCTGTCAAAGAACCTACGCAAGTCGACGAACCAGTTTGATAAAAGTAAACCCATCATAAATCACACTGTCAAGGATTTCACAATAGATTCTCTACCATTCCATAGCCACGCCTCTTGAAGCTCAGTCGCTCCACTTCACGACACAACCTTAATAAACCAAAGGTGTCACACATAAACTGAGTTAGTAACAAAACAGGAAGCCACGTAAAAAGATAATCTAGCTGCTCTCCTAAATCCGTACCTATGTCGAAGACCACAAATACAATTTTACAGATTGTTGATATTTTGACTGTCGTTAAGAAGCCAACGGGACCAAGAGAGACCAAACCTACGTCATCACAACAATCTTCTCAGCGTTCTAATGGAATTTTCACAGACATAAAAAAACCGAGTCGCTATCCCAGAGTTACGCGAGGTTCATCGACAGCGAAATAACGAAACGTCCTAGGTTAAGTTAGACTGGAGACTGTCCTATGATCTAGCGTCTTCCAGGAAGCGGCCTATTGCAGAGAATAGGGAGCAATTGATGGAATTGGATCAAAGATCAGGCCTAGGGATATCGATTAGGAGTAAGAACTAGCTATTGAGTTACTTAGCGAAACATATCTGAGATTGTGGTTAGACTTTTTTCTTACGTTACGTGCGTATGACAATTATTATAATAATTACATTGGAATCCGATCTGTTATCAAAAAAAGTTTCGTGTCATTTGAGACTGGCTGGACAGTAAAAAAACTAGCTACTTTAAAACTGGCCTTGATCTTAGACGACGAACTTTAATTCAAAGTCGCACTGAGAGTCGATTTGTAACTAAAAAAAAACGGTCGCAGCTCATCAAGGCATCTCCGTAGACGTAGGAAGGCGTTTCGAAACTGGTGGAGCCGGTGCATTAAACTTGTTTTAGCTTTTTCTCGAATTCGGCCAGTGTTTCTAATGGTAATGGTGCCTACTATTATCAATTTGAGTGGTTTAGAGCGCTTTATAATCATCGTAATTTATCTAAGCTTGACCATAATTAATTAGGACATTAATAAATGATTTTGTTCTTTATTACTGTTTAAGTGAAAATTAAATGCTCGAGAAAATGAAAGGTTTTATAATAAATACGTTAAAAAAGCAATAAGTTCGTTTAAATAATAAAAAAAAACTAAATAAGCCCTTAGATAGAACTGTGCAACTGTATATTTTTATTTTTTCCAGCAGTAGTAGACTCAAATATGCTAAGGAAAGCCACTGAAATAACTATCCCACAAAAACCAAAAAGCTGTTTCTACAAGGAGGCTCTTTAACACGATTATTGAACGTATCAGCACTTCGTAAAGACCATAATTGCCAAAAAGGCACCATAAGTAACTAAGTATCACTTACACATAAAAGTCAACAAAAAATCCTAGCGCACATAATAAAATATTCAAAAAAAATTACCTGCGGCGAAGTGTTGTACGTAACCCGTTGATGTTCAGCTGAAGTGGAAATCAGTGGTTCCTGTTCTTCGTTGCCGGCCGTCATTTTCTTTTAAATATGTTCACAAAACTATACAAATAAATCAGGCTAAACAGGCCGCAATCTGAAATGTTTATCTTGTTATCACAGCACTGCACGTCAACATGGGGATGGCACGGTTTCTAGTTTTGGCGGCAAATAGAAGCGAGCGCGCGCGGCCGGCGGAGCCTCGGAATGATCGCTGTTGCCCAATCGAGTCTCACCTCCGACTGGCCGACGCTGCCACCAGTCTAGGCAAATATTTCCCTTTGTATCAGTCGGCAATTAAAGATCCGCCACTTGTGACAGCGTGATAACAAGCAACTCTAGGTCTGTCTACACATTCTTGAATGAAACGCGGCCACTCTCGTATGTAAATGTTTATTCAAGAAAAATCATATTTGAGATAGCAAATAATTATTCGGTACATTATTTATACAATATTTTAATGAATATCTTTTTTCTTCGTTACTCGTATGATTACAAATGACACATGACAAAGGAACTATTGTATGTAGACTTGAGATGTTTTATGAACCTTAACAATAATATGCTTTAGCAATATGGCTAACATACTCCTCTTTATATTGTAAACTTACGTGCTATGTAATTCACAATGACATTGCGTTAACATACATTTATTCATTCATTTATAATATTATTTGGTGAATTACTTCTTACTTTGAATAACCCTCGAGGTCGCGTACCCATACGACCCACTATCTTGCAGTGCGCTACAGTTATAAACCTCAGAGCTGAAACTGCGGCGAGAGAGACGCGACATAAAAACAAAATTAAAACATCCTTATATAAATCTCAATTGAATTTCAACCCTGTACATTGTAGCTACTATTATATAACTTAAGTTTTGACATTTGAATTATGTAGTCTGTATTTTTTTTTTTCGTTAAAGCGCCTCCCTTGGCCCAACAATTTCAGCCTCAATATGCCATAAGAATCAATCAAATTATCTCGACCATGCTTAAAAATAATTATAAATAAAATAACGGTATTATTTACATTGCACAAACGAAACTCCTGTCCATGTTAAAGTATTAATTGTTTAAAACTATAGGTAGTAACGTATGAGATATTTAGCACTACATAGGAAGCATTTCGGGTTATATTTTTAGTCTATGAGTCTGTTTTTTACCTAAATAGTTATCCAATTTTGAATACATGTTGACGACACTGAGCTGTCTAAGCTATGGTTATTTCAATACACCTGACCGCTAACATTATCAACCAATAATCTCAAGATGTGCGGGCCATAGATTTTTAAAGATTAAATATTATTATACTGTAAATTCATGGAACTATTGAATAGGTAATGTACTGTAAGCAGCTGCACCTCTTATTCATAAACGCTCAGTAACATTTGTAAGTCAAAAACATTGAAAAAAATGTGTCGGTCATATCGCCATTAAATTTGCCTCAGCTAAAAATACTACATATTTTGACTTGCAAAGTTTGTTACTTTTCATGACTAAAGGGTGTAACTGTAAGCAATATTATACTAGGTAAGGTGGCGTATTTAATTCACAATTACCCTTGCTTAGTGTCTAGTTCTGGCGAGTTGGCTAATTATAATTGCATATTTTGATCACTCACTAAATTTATTGCTTATATTAGTCGTTTGCGGTGGCTGTGTCGAGTCAAAACTTTTACAAAATATAGAATGATTGCTCTAGCTGTTTGTTTCGGAAGGTAAAGTATGTTCGGAAGTACTGACTCGGCTTATTCTTATTCTACATTAAATAATAACACGTAACCAACCCTCGGTAACAAAGACTTGTGATCATGTGTTTTAATAATTAAAGATAACAAAGAAGATTTCTCTTTAGCCTTATTTACTCGTATATAACATAAACTATCATACTTCGCTATCCTATATATCCGAAGTAATACGTATCCGCGTACTCGTGACAAGTGAAACTGTGATGTATCGGTAATCAAATACTTGATATTATTATGCATTGCACTTTGAAAATCTAACATTATACTAATAAAACAAAATCATTCAAGACACCACAGAAATAGTCTAGTGACGAGTTTAAAGTTGAATATTATATGGTTAATACTTATACAGCATATTCAAATATTCATATCATATCGTTATATCTATAGCTAAGGCAGTCCGTGTCAGACCATAACGACTGTAGTTTATTGGAATACGGCGTTCAGTGCGAAGTCGGGCGCAAACATTAATTCTATTATTATTTCTAAGTGAACGCTCAGACTATTGATTACTATGGCAGTTGATATAATGGACTACTACGCTATGGTAGATATTTTGAGCTTAAATACCACTCAAAATCGTGCGGAAAATGATCCAAGACAATAGGACCGATTGAGCAGAGGGAATTCTGTCTGGGTGCCCGCTAAACGCGAACTTTGCTAGATATCGCCTGCTTTCTTAGTACCGCTAGCTTGTGATCGAAACCGCAACCACAGAGTCGAGTTACAAGCCCGGCGCAGGCCGGTGTCTATAGCGTCTTGCAAACTAGACCGCGTATAATTCACAATTCATAATCATAATATATCACGTATAATATTTCATTAAGTCACTGCAAATTATCATCATAATTGAGTGTGATCATTGGATAAATAATATAAAATATTCACAATGTACTATTGTACTGAGGTATTCGTTTGAACACCAATTGGTATAGTTGCGATCAGTATTAATTAAGCTGAGTAAAGTACTATTCGCTTTACTTTCATGTATAAGGGCGGTGAAGTAGCAATCCCTTCGTATCAATAAATATGCACTAAACCTACAGAAACACTGATTGATATGTTCTCATTTATTTGAGGTAAATCTGAATGCTTGTCTTTTTCTTTCAATGAAAATAAATAATTCAAATTACGATCTCATTTCTCAGTTCACAATAAAGATTTAGCAATTGTGACGACTGTTAATTTCAATAATAACCTGCATTCTTCAGTAATATGTTCTTCGCATAGCATTATAAAAAAAAGTAAAAAAAAAACTTTTAAGTAAAACGGTTTTATTTTAGTCTAATCAATGTGTATAAAACCGTTTTACTTAAAAGTTTTTTTTTAATTTGATATAGTGCACTGTATTCTCCTTGCAAAGACCTTTCAATTGATACCTATATAGATTAGAATTAGGTCATCCGCCATTTTGTAGCGGCGGCCATTTTGAATTTACAATGACAATTAATGTACATTATTGTATTGTCACCACAACTAAAAGCGCATACCGAATTTCAGATCAATTAGTTGACGGAAAGAGGGTGAATTATCAATTTCTAAATTTGAACCAACAAAGACCAAAGAATAAAGTCTAAAACAAACGGGGTAAGCTAAGTAAAACCGTTTAAAAAGTGGCCTCTAGGGTTGCCAACGGTACTATAATATACATCATTGTGTTATATTTCGGGTTTAAGTATCATATACTGTAGAAATAAATAGTATGCAGAAATACTAGATTTCAACACCGAAATCTACATAAACTTTTGACTGTGGCGTAGCTACCCGAAATCCGAAGATATCTATAATCATTAGTCTTGGGTTAGTATTAATTAAAAAAATAGTGTAATCCATTAAATTCTACTTCAGATAAAATATTGACAAAAAAACCGTTAGCAAAAAATAGTTTTTTATGAAATGAATTACGCAATACCATTGTTAACTAAAAAAAATCTATATTTTTAGATGTGCACTATTTGTTACAGCTTGTTTCGGTGAAGAAATATTAGCAACCCTAAGCCTGTTTCATGAATTTCATGATACATGTATGACAACGAAACTTTTTTAGCTCATATATTTGATGAACGCAGTGTATTAATATGGAAATTACCAGTTTTTCTACACTCGCAGCCAATGAAAAATGGTAGGTTCACTTGCCTAGAATGTTCTCTGTTTCGTAATTATTTTCCTGTCATTAATAAAACAAAGCATAAATAAATTAAGCAACTTCAAGAACATTGAGATCTTTAACTGCCAAAGCTGTTACTTCCAGTCCACCAATACCCAATTAGTTCGGTAAAACACGAACCAATCAAATAACGATCAAAACACACTTTCGAACCGATCAAATGTAACTGCCTTATAATTAGAAAATGTGAAGCGAATCATGCGAGAAATTAAAAATGCCTAAAACATTTGACGCTCTTTTATACACATCATTAACGAGTAATTAGCTAATTGTATCGTAACTTAAAAACGACAGAACTTCGGTAAGGCATATACGTAATAGAATTGTTTTAAAAAAAATTGTACATAGTTAAGGGCTTTAATATAAACATAAGTTAATTGATTCATTTGTGTAACGACAATTACCCATACATTTTGTATAGGTAATTTTCGTTACACAAATGAAGCGATCGTGATTTTGTTTTTATTAACCCTTAATTCATGTACAATTTTTTAGAAATTCACTCAATAATCGACGTCATTTAATGAACTAAGTCCCATTCAGTGCTAAATTTCATGTCTAACTTGAGCTATTTTTGGGGCTGTATAACTTTGACGGTGTGAGTTCTTACATTTTACTAATGTGATCTCTAACTTCCCTAACCGTGTAAACCGCCCCTAAGACTAGGTTCAAAATCTAGCCTGTGTAAATTCCACTTAATTCAATTAACCCTCGAAAAATAATCACACTAAGACACGCGCGCCTCTATTTAGATAAACACCGGAGTATCTTTTTGTATTTTTGCATTTTTTTTACTATCCCATTAAAACCAATAATTTTATTGTAATCTTTGAAAACGTGCACTGAAATAAGAATACACCTAAACCAAAAAATATAACCCACCCCGGCAATCAAACCCGGTACCTTGGCATGACATTCCGTGTCACGTGTTTTCCTACTTTTCCTCTATAACGGTTATTCACATAGACATTTTTTGAAACAGACACCGAAAAGTAGTGAAAATAAATCCACCCTCACAATCTAGAGAGCTAGGGCACTTTACAGATACATGCAACACGCAATAAGACGCTGCGTGTTGCCCCCGAATATGGGTGCCAAATTGCCCCGAAACAAGTCGAGCCAATCTCGATATAAAGCCGTGACTGTATCCGTTTTCTTTCACTATGAATGAGTCTCATTATAATTTTATTGAAGACCGAATAAGACCAAACTTATCTAACGTACCAAACTTAAGACTTTTTGAATAATCAACAAAAATTAAGTTTTATTTAAACCTATCTTCTAGGTCCTAGAATCTAGGAGCTGTATCATTTTTAGCTATCCTCGTTTTGAATGAAGTTTTTCAGCAGCCCGTACAGACGATTTGACAATCGTGTCATCGCAGAAACAGTTTCATTTTCAATCCATCAAAGAGACTTAAGACCGGGTCTCTAAAAATCATATTACGCAGATTTAATATGAAGATTTGTAGCTTTAGAGTCTAGTTTTAGCAAGCTAATTTCAACTCAGTTCAGTTTATTTAGCATATAGACCATCGAAGAATCTCCAGTCTGACACAAATAGAGTTTGTCTCAAACAATAAACAAACGGAACCGTTGAACAGCGAACAGTAGCTCTCAGTGTAATATATTATGATCTCTATAACTTATTGCCGACAAAGAAAAATCAGTCCTATAATTTACTCTGAAAGCTTCAGTTGCATCTAAATGTTCGACGGATTTATTTTAAACTCCAACGATTCCGTACTCGATCCGCAGTAGAATCCAGTCACTTCCATCTCGATATCATTATCAAGTGATATCTATGAGTGCATCGATAGTACACTGCGACAGAGTTGTATCAGTCCTATTATACCAATCAATAACATGTTAGTTAATCAAATAAACAAAAGATAAAGTACCTTCGCAAACGTAGTCCGTTATATTATTTCGGATCGGACATTACAGGCGCGAATCGAGGGTAAACTAAGACACGGGTCACATTGATGCGAGTAATTAATGAGTTCCTGCTAATTAGTACACCACACCATGAGGTAGCCTGATGTTATAAAAAAAAAACTTAAAAATTAATCTTTATTCTCATCCTAATCGATACTTAAACTACGATCGACGATATAATACTGCTAAAACTATGATATGCCCCGCGCGAACTTACACAGAGTGACACGCCATACCAAGACCACATTTTTTATTTTTTTTATTTGAAATTTTTTAAACTGCGCTTCGGTCACCCTGTGTAGTTCCGAGACCTTTAAAAAAGCTAAGTATGTGCAAAAATGACGCTTTCGCTACTTATGTCTACGCTTGCCAATGAGAGCATAATCGCCTAAAGTTAAATGCGTGATTTAAAACATGAATGGCGCACGAATAAATACGGTGCAGGGGGGCCCGGGCGGGGCGGCCCGTCCCTCGCCTCGCGTCCCATCCCTTTACGAAAAAAAAAACAATTCTCTTCACACGAACTCTTAACCTACGCGAAACTTAATTTTGATCCAGACTACACCTAAACGAAACATTAACCTGATATTTATCTAAATTTAACACCGCGGCGGTCGCGCTCGGGTGTCGCCCCGTCGCCGCCGCATTACCTACGCTTTTGACACATTGAACTACTAACCGCTAAGTCCAAAAACAATCACTAAAGTAAGTCCTCAGCTAGTCTGCGCGCGCGCGCCTATATCACAGCCAAATCGGCCGCCGCTGGATCGCCAGCTCGCGAGGGCCCCCCTGACCCTAAACTACAACTATTATGCTCGTTACGTGATCGAAATTGTGATAATTGTCAACAGTACGTTTGAAAATCCAGGAAGACTTTCTTGGCATCTCAACAACGAAACGCGTTTCGAGGACGTAACGGAATTAGAACTATAAATCTTAGTGATATCGTTCGCCGCAGTACTAACATCTCGCATTTTATCTGGTCTAACAAGGTCCAAATTCCTGTATCCGTGCTCTATCGACACTCGTGCATAACGACTCCTGTTCATCTCACTTCCCGAATATTTTACTAAACATTAACCTAGCTCAGATGTTACTGCGGCAAGCATTCCCTTCTACTCGTTGGAAAATTAGGCGCACAAGTTATCTTAGTGGACAAGTCGAGATCGCAATTGGCCCGAATAAGGCTGTATTGCGTTTCATAGCGTTGATGTCATACCAACCACGTGTAAAGCTCGCTCGCCTTTGCAAATAGTTTGACTACCTTTTTTATGTTTTCATTTATACCATCAAAGTACATTCGCATAAGTAATCGACTATTATCTTCCTATCTGTTTAATAAACAGTTTACATTAGACAAAAGTGATAACGTAGATTCAGCTTCTGAGGCAGGTCGGAAATTTACTTCCACGTAACAATAATACGCGCATAAACATTATCTATATCTTTCTTTTTTAATTACAATCCGTATCCAAAAGGGACTAACGGAACGCTAATATTTAAACTAAGCCTCCACCCGTCGATCTGTCTTTATTCCCGCCGTTTGCCTCAGAAACCTTTATAAACGTTTGACTTCAATCTTTTTACAACGAAATAATCTAAATGTACAGTGCTAAGGCGAGCGTTTACGGCGGTTTAGACTTGCCCACCATCCATAAATTACGTCATACAAAATTTTATAATTATATAAACCCCAAATGTCTGACCTTATCTATGAAAATTGTGTAGATGTCTAAAACTATTTAGTCCGTCAGATAGATACCAAAAAATATTGTACACATATTTTTCTTTCATTTGACAAGGAAGAAATGACGATACAGCGCTTAAAAGTTTCACGTGACGTCACTGTCTGGTACAAATTTTACCAAGGCGTGACGTCACGAGTCCCTACTCCGGAAGTTTGATCTATATCTTAGTCGATGCTTAATTATTTGAGAAACCAAAAAACACGTGTTTCATGTTTTTCCATGATCTAACTAACAGACTAATTAGAATGCTATATTTTAACACAATTCCCTATTACAGTAATTTTATTGAAGTGTCTCAAATCACTCCCCTCCTAAGTGTGACGTATTTTACAGATGGCCCTTACTCTCACTCGCGCGTCCATCTCCAGCCGGCTTAGCATAACAACGCGCGGGATAGACTATACCTGTCACTGTCCAACTAGAAACGCCAGAAAGTGCCAGATAGTCTATCCCAGGGGTCACCAATTAGTTTCGCTCGGGGTCCATTTATGGAAATGAAATGACATACGCGGTCCACACAAAAAAAAGGTAATTACGGAAATTACAAAAGTATTATAATTTACATAATATCAATGACAAAAATGACATTTTTTATTGTTGATTATCTGTCTGAAGTTTGGATTGGAATTGGTGCAAACTTTAAATCCTGAAGATGAACGAATATTTTTTCGGTCCGCATGTCGGTCAGTATGCGGACCGCGGTCCGCCATTTGGTGACCCCTGGCTATCCTTAGACAAGTCGTATTTTTGCTAAGCCTATAGTAGTTGGTGGCTCACAGCGTCTGCGGCGCGAGCTTGTGCGGCGCGCGGCGGCGCGGCGGCCGCTGTCAATTGTTCTTGTCGAAGTTGTGGAACGCCCAGTTGAACGACGTCGTCCACGCGTTCTTGAGGGCTTCGGTGAACTTGAGCTGGAAGTGTACGAGGGCCTTCTCTTCTGATAAGTCGAGTACCTGAGGGGGAAACAGTTGTCAATCGTTTGGCAATCACGCGTGGATGGCTTGCGCGACTAAATCTGCGTTGATAATTATGTCTTACTTAAATTCACGTCACGAATATTCGCATACGCACCGACATTCGCATTCGCACAAATGTTTTAAATTTTAGCGAATACGATTATGTGCAGGTCGCGTCTTGTCTCGCTTGCTCGATGATGATGATAACATTGTTGATTTTGATTTTTACGTTACATCATTAAAAAAATCTTGTTCAATTACAATGACAATGTTGATTCTGTGACAATAACTTTTTTATGTTTGATTTCATTAAAAAATACTATTTTTATCTGTGTAAGAGTGGCATTGAGTGAGAGTAAGAGCTATCCTTTATCAGAACGCAAGCCATCGGCAAATTAAATTTCACTTCAAACTGTTAATCGATTGAGGCAGGAAAACATTACAAACAGCCAAAGTCCTACCATAGTACGGAATCTCACGGAATACTCACGAGTGTCTCACGTAGATACTGCAAGTCCTTCTCGGACTTGAGTTCGGGGAGGCCCGTGGAGATCATCATGGAGAACAGCGAGAGTATCAGGTGCCCGTGCCGCCGCAGGATCTTGAACGCCTGTTGACAACGTTACCATATAATGTTACTGTTCCTAACTGTATAACAAATCACTAACATTTTTGGGACCTATGGGCCCAAATCGTTTTAAATGGGTTTCGAAGTACGGCCATAGGTGCAAAAGCAGACCGAAAAGAAGGTGGCGGGACGGCGTGAATGCTTGAGTATGCCTGAGACCTTGCCCAACAGAGTGACACTATTTTACAGACTAATAAAAAAAACATATTTGCCGTCGTATAATGAACTATCAACGGGTACTTTAAAACGCAGGCAACACAAGCTTTGTATTACCTAGGCATTCTAGTGCAGCGTTAGGGAAATTCGAGCGTTGCTCGCACTGTGCGAGCGTGAGGACAATATTGCACGCATGTGTCAGAGAAAGATAGCAGCGGGTCAATGCTCGAATTTCGCTGTGCTCCGCGACCAGCCTTCATATTGTTTATTATTGGTGTCAATATGACAGATCAAAGTTATCTTGACCCGATATTTGAATATTACATACATTATTCTCCATTTGATGTCGGGTTTGGAACAACACCTCTCAAAATCTGTCAATGTATGAGAAGCGACTGAGGATTCTTAGGTATGCTTTAGACGACAGGCTAAACATTATGAGTACTAATACTGACCGTCTCGCAGTGCTCGCGGAAGATCTTGAAGTCCAGGGGTTCGTTGACCCCGCTGCCGCGCTGGCCCTTGTTGATCACGTGGATGAAGTCGTGCGTGAGCACGAACGGCACGCGCTCGCGCTTGAAGCCGAACTTCTGCTTGAAGTGGCCCAGGAAGTGGCCGAAGTCGATGTGGAACAGCTGGAAGAGAGAATAACATTTTCATGTGTATGCTACAATTTGGTAAGGGGTTTAGCATAACATCTATCCATTTTTTTCCGTGGATGTCGCAGGAGGCTACTAAGGAAATATGTTAAAGTATAAGTATACAGAGAAGACGTTGGATACGGGTCGCTTCCAACAGGTACTTATGGAAGTCTATACTATAGACCGATAGGTACTTAAAATATGGTAAACAATCTTGACGTGTCTTTTTATTTAAACATACACTTTATAAATCAAAATCTTTACATTTTACAATTTAGGTATGAAAAAATCATTTACTTTCATAATTGAATTATATAGTGTAACGATTTTCATTTTTAGACTGTGTATTTCAATAAAAAGACATGTCAAGATTGTTTACTATCTTTTAAGTACCTATCGGTCTAAAGTATAAAGGGGCGGCTTGTGTTCAGCAGTGGACGTCTTATGGCACAGAATAGATAATAGTACAAGTACAGAAGCCTCACTGCTTTGATCTTCACAAATGCCGCCTTTTTATGTGCCTACATAATTATTATTAACAAACGGACCGCACGCTAGCAGCTGACATTGAGCTCTCTGGCGCCGCGCGAAGGTCGACATTACTCCACACCTTGTCAGATGACCCGAAAATAGGGTTGTCAAGTCAATACTTCAATTAAATACCTACCTATTATAACTAGCCGCGTGGTGTCAGGATAGAATAACACCTCACTATTTCTTCCGTGGATGTCGTGAAAGGCGACTAACGAAATATGTTTAGGTATGTTTTAGGCGAGAAACTAGCAACCTGTCACTATTCTACCTCTTCCAAGTTCCAACTTTGGAAACCCAAAGCTATGCTAGAAGTGACTGTGAAAGCTTGATATAAACGTAATCATGGTTTTGTCTATATTACTTTTCGTGTGCTCTGCCTACCTCATTTGGGAACACAGGCACAGAACTGATAATAGTAAGTTCATTTACATTTAGAGGTAAGTACCTAAACCTCCCGGGTATAGTTATATTTTAGGTATAAGTACTATACAAGACTACTTATGTTGCATTCTTGTCGTTTATCATTGTCATTGTCACTAACTTAAAATTGTAGTTCATATGTACCTATTCAGTTCAAATAAGTATTATAGTAGGTATATAGTATAAAAGATTTGTGTGTATAATTATTGTTTTAGATTTAGATACCTACCATGAAAGTAGATATAAATTAGCAATGAATATTTCGCTATCTTTCTTACTTGACGGAACCGAGAAAAACTGACAATTACTATTGTTTTCATTGTTCCGACAATCGGCTGCATTGCAATGCAGTATTTTATTGATTTCATTTTGGCAATGAAAATATCACACGCGTTTGCGACGTAAACTTAATCGTACTTCGTACGAGACGCGCGCGTGCGCTACGGGCCAGTGCGCGGCAACCACTGAATAGGACTCATCGATGAGCCCGCCGGTATGTACTTGTAGCTCGGCGGCGGAATGGCGGAGTGACACCCCCCTGCTTATGGCTCAAATGATGATGATATAGTGACTTACTGCTATGCAACATGGGAGGTAAGTACCCTAAGTATTGTAAATGGAATGTTTTACTGATAGAATACATTATTTTAATTTAAAAAATAATTTCAACTGCATTTATATTTTTTTTGATAGGGGAGAGTCGGCGAAATCGTACCGCCGGTTTAATCGTACCACCTCTAGATTATCCACATACCAACATATTTCTTCGACGCTAGCAACTTCAAACGATGCTTTAGTGATGCTCCAAAGGTTTGGCCACTTCGCCATGGCGTTGGTTGGACATTTTGTGAGTTAGTGAAAAAAAAAATGATTTTATGGTTTTTGATGTCAATTTTAGTGCTGATTCGTAAGACTGAAACTCGTGAAAAAGGTGGGTTTTGTAACAATATTGACGGTATTAGAATGACAAATTAAAGAGTTTTTGTGCATTGTTTTCGCAAAGTCTTTAAGTTTTAGGGTTATGTGACTATTGCTTGTTTTCTTTTTAAATACATGGTCGGTTAAATTGTACCATAGTGTAGTTGGCCAAGTCGTACCGGTACAATTTACCCGACATTAACAAAATATACATACAATACAAGAGAAGTACGTTGGTCAATTTTTTTTGTCTTAATAGCAGACTTTTCGACTGTTTGAGACATGTATAATTATGTTGGTTATACTTACTTACTACATCTCCATGTTGAAAACAATATAAAAAGGGTATGTCTATCCGAAAAAATATATATATTTTAGAACATTTTATTATGTTTAAAATTTGATACTTGGTACTGTTTATTTTTCATTTCTGTAGGTTTATGATGTAAATGTCATGTCTAAAATACAACACTAAATAGAGATTGTAAATGGTTATGTAGATAAAAAAGTTATTCTAAATAAGTGTTGTATTAATTAGTGGTACGATTTAAAATACCCCTGGTACGATTTAAACAACTAGTTGGCTAAATTGTACCGATAGTAGACCTCCGAAAAAACGCGTTTTTTGTCAATTAAATTGCAGACTAGTGCACTTATTTTTTTATATGTGATAGGCAAGATATTGATAGATGAACGGAACAGTCATTTATAGGTGTAAGATTTTTTATATATTAAATAAAAACATAAAAGTAAAAAGTGGTACGATATAAACGACTTTCCCCTAATTACATGGTTGAATCGGGAGGTCATTTTGATGACTAAATAAATTGATTAATTTTGTATTTAAAATGCATGGTTCTTCTTTTACTTCTCACAGTATATTTTTTAGCATAAAATACGTCATGCCCGAGAGTTCCTGTACTACGGACGAGGACTCAGTTACGCGGTCTGTCTATAGTCAGTAGTGTTAGAAAATGTATGGCCATCTGTCTAGTCCTGTCCCGGGTTTAGAATAACTCTCCATGTCGTCCGTGGATGTCGTAGGAGGCGTCTAAGGAAATAGGTTAAGGCAGCTATTCTCAAAGTGTGTTCCGCGGAACCCCAGGGTTCCGTGATGTCCCTGATGGGGTTCCGCAAGAATTTAGAAAAAAAAAACAAAACGCCATTCTCTGATCGAAAGTTTTGACGCGGCGAATACATGGACGGACGGGTGGATAAATAATGCTTATAAAAACTGCTGTTTTTTTGTAGGGTTCCGTCAAGTGTTTCGCTTTCCAAAAGGGTTCCGTCACTAAAAAAGTTTGAGAAACGCTGGGTTAAGGTATATTTCGGGCGACAGGCTAGCAACCTGTCACTATTATACGTGCCAACTCAAAACCTAAAAATCGCTAGATGTGGCTACTTAACGTCCATAGCCATGGTTGTCTATGTACCGTTGCCTACCACGTTTGGGAATACAGCCGTGATATATGCATGTACCTGTCCAGTCTTCTTGACCATGATGTTATCCGGGTGTCGATCCGCGATCCCCAGGACGTAGGTAGCGACGCAGTAGCCCGCGCAACTCATCGTGAACTCTTCTACCGCCTTGTTGAACGCCACCTCCGAAGGGTTCTGCAGGTTCAGCCATTCTGTAACGAGACACAAGCTGGATGGTACCATCGCGAACAGGGTTGCCACTTACCTATGTTTGTAACTTGGTCGCGTAATACTAATTCGATAGTTGACATCTAGTCGGCCACATCGGTCATTGATTACACGTCTAAATTGCGAACAGTGGCAAGTGGCTCAACAACCGGTTCGTGACTCGACTATAGTTGTGTAAATGTAAGGGTGAACGATAACTTTATTAATAATGTCCAACAAAGCAGTAAGGAAACCCACTGTATCGCAGTATTACCAAACAAATAATCCTCTGCGATGTACCTGCGCTATAGACCAATTTTTGTGGCGCGGGAAACTACGATCTATCAATGATAAAAGAGATTTTTTCGCGCGTTAAACTCTTGCCTTGTGAGTGAATACTGATTGATAGATGTGTAGCGCCCCAGCGCCAAATGCGTCGAGTAGCCGAACTAAACGCAGCTAGGAATAGCCGAGCTAAGAATGCATAGCAAGCAAAAGTTGTGCCCATTGCGTTTGTAAATCTGCGCTTCTCGGTGCAGACGGAAACAGCCGATGTGACTTATTTTCTCGGGAATACTGTATGTATGTATTTTTTACTAGTTTATAACTCACGGTACAGGTTGGCCTTGGATATGGGCGAGGTGGCGGTGAAGAGAGTGCGGTGCTTCTGGATGTTGGCGACGGTCTCCGCGTCGCCCACCACCTCGATCATGCCCACTGCGTTGTCCATCGAGATGCAGTTGTACGGACTCAGCCTGCAAAACAAAATTACGAATTTTATAAACAATTCAAGCAATAAACTGTATCAATCAGAGGTCACTAAATGGCGGTGACCGAATTGCATGCGGACCGAAAAAATACTTATATGTATCTTTATTCATCTTCAGGATTTAATGTCAATAGTTTGCACCAATTCCACTCCAAACTTCAGACAACAATTAAAATAAAAAATAATCAACAATTAAAAATGACACTCTTCTCATTGATATGTAAATAACAATACTTTAGTAATTTCCGTAATTGTTAATTTTTTTTATTAAATGTGTGGACCGCGAATGTCATTTTATATTTTTAAAATGGACCCAGAGCGAAACTAATTGGTGACCCCTGGTAAAAAATAAAGAGACATTTCCTTAGAAACGGTCGACACACCCACACGTTTGTGGTAGTGCTAGACATTCAAATCGACCGAAGGTCCGAAGGACCGAAGGTGTGCATCGCAGTGAAAACGCAACCAATCATCATCACGCGAACCAATCACAACCTAAAAACAGGCCAAGTGCGAGTCTGACTCGCGCACGAAGGGTTCCGTACCAAAAACGGCAAAAAACCCACTCACAGCCAGTCCATCGCAGCATCTGCAGCGTGAACATTTCCTGGCGCAGATCGTCGATCTTGATGATGATGCACCACAAGCCTAAGTCTCACCTGAAGTCGTAACCCTCGTTCTTCCACAGCCGGTCCATGATCAGCAGCATCTGCAGCGTGAACATGTCCTGGCGCAGATCGTCGCAGATCTTGAGGATGATGCACCACAAGCCTAAGTCTCACCTGAAGTCGTAACCCTCGTTCTTCCACAGCCGGTCCATGATCCTTAGCATCTGCAGCGTGAACATGTCCTGGCGCAGATCGTCGCAGATCTTGAGGATGATGCACCACAAGCCTAAGTCTCACCTGAAGTCGTAACCCTCGTTCTTCCACAGCCGGTCCATGATCCTTCGCATCTGCAGCGTGAACATGTCCTGGCGCAGATCGTCGTCGATCTTGAGGATGATGCACCACAAGCCTAAGTCTCACCTGAAGTCGTAACCCTCGTTCTTCCACAGCCGGTCCATGATCCGCAGCATCTGCAACGTGAACATGTCCTGGCGCAGATCGTCGCCGATCTTGAGGATGATGCAGATGTCCGGGCCGGCCGGGTCCACGTTCTCGAACCTTAGGTTCAGGGGACGCATCTTGCTGTCCATGACCTTGCATTCGTTCAGTCTGAGGGGAGACGAAGGTTATGTTAGTAATAATACATACATACATACATACCGTAATAATAAGAGTCATTTATTTCAGATAAGATCCATGGATGTTAGGAAAAACAACTAAAACATGAAATTAAATTAGCTCGACATTTTTAGGATCAATTCGTAAGCCATTATCTGAAGCTAGGTCTATCCGCTCTCGTGGCACGTTGCTCCAGATGATGAGCCATAATTTGGCCCGAAGCATGTCGAGCTAATCTCGATATAGATTCGTGAGTAGATTCGTTTTATTTCACTAAAACAACAAAATGACATTTTACAGACTGACATCACTAAATTCAAATGCCATCTGACTCTTGTGACGAGCATGTATGAGCAGATTAGAGATTATGAGAGCATGTATGTAAATGAAGCAAAAGCGGTATGTCAGAATCGTAACGAGTGGAACAAAGTAGTCTCTACCTACCCCTGTGGGAAAGAGGCGTGACGTTATGTATGTATGTATCTGACTCTTGCTATCAAAGTTGTTATGTCTATGTCACGTTTCGTGTGTCCTGCTTACTCGTGCAACCAGGTAACGATAGAAAGAGACAGGTAATTGTTTTTACTTCACCATGACTTGTTCGGGAGTGGGGCTTCTGTAGAGCTACTTACTTGATCTGCTTGCAAACGAAGGCGGGGTTGAGAGGCGAGACGAAGTCGCACAGCGTTTCCTTGCAATGCGGCTCTTCGAGATGTGTGAGGAGAGCGGCGCGCGCCTTCGCTATCTCTTTCTTTTTTCGCACGCATTGGTTCACCCCTACAGGAAAACGGTGGTCATTAGGGTGTGTACAAGCTATGTTAAATGTCTAAAACCTTGAAAGACTAACAAGGAAGGGTACCCAACTGTCCACCTCCGATTTGATTCATTTTGATATATGTTATAGAGTAGTCTAAAATAACGGACTGATTTTTTTTTTAGCTGCCCAAACTCAATCTGTTAGGAGAAAATGGCCGCCAAAGTGCTGAAAATTGACAAAACCTACTAATTTCCGTAGTGAGATTTGTTCAAAAAAAGTGATAATTAATTACTGGTTTCGTTACTATGCCAAAGAACATGAATAAAAACTCGAGGGGTGTTTCGGCATTTCACCACAAACTCGCTTTTTATATAAAAAAAAAACATGTCAAAATTTCACAAATTTCGCCGCTACACTCACTTTCTTAAGGTAATTTTTGTAGCTTGAAAACTTCTTGGTTCATGATCTCATGGCTAATGGTTATGAAAAGACAACAAGAAAACAATGGGCAGTCTGATTTATTAAAAAAACTGAACTTTATACTATTTTCCATTTAATACAGGGTGACCTCTAAGACGTAATACAAAATTAGCGTTTCGGGCTCAGTTAATAACAGAGAATTTAATACACTAACTCATTGGTTAAGGTGAGCCTTGTTTAATTTGTGCTTATTTTCAAACAAAAAAAATAATAAAAATCTCAAAGTATGGTCACCGTACACTGCATAATCGAGTGTCACAGGTACTTGTCAAGTTTAAAAACGTTTAACACTGTGCTACAGCTATCGATCTTTTATCATTACAAGAGACACAACTAGACTCTTTAAGTACCTACTTTACTCCTTACCTACTTAAATTGAATAATACATACATACATATTCTCCCGCCTGTATTCCCAAGAGGGTTAGGGAGAGCACATGAATTCAAAAATCCATTGCCACGTTTGGAAATTTCAGGGTAACCAGATGGTTAAACGTGAATTGAACGTAAAGTTCAATTGAATAATAAGCAATGTCAATTTTAAATAAGTAAATTTATTGTTCAATCGGATAAATGCAAAAGTACATACTTAATCACACGTATTTTAGCATGTGTTCAATGTGGCCATAGTCTTCCTGTACACAAAACTCCGGCCGTCGTCTAAGGTTGTCTCTAAGTCTACCTATGTTTTCTTGTCGCACCTCTTGTAATAATAATGGCTTATGTTGTTTATCCTGAAGAAGTCTTCATACTTTAGTCCATATAAGTTTCCATCAATTAAATGCGGTCATATTAGATGATTGTTCACAATACCCGCCCAAACATTAACCGAAAACCGAGTCAGAAAAGAGTGTCTGCGAGTTGCATGAGAGTTTGCTTCACACCATAAGTGCTCATTATTAACGTTAAATAAGCCAAATCTTATAAACGTAGCTTCACCAGTCCATAAAATATTTAATTGTAGGTTTTGTAGCACCTATCGACAAAACTGAACCCTTCGGGGGTAGTCGGCTGGCACAATGTCTTGTATTTTTGGAAGTGAAATGGATGTAACCATGCTGCATTTCATAGCTTCCAAATAAAAATTGGCACGTGGTAAATCTTGCAGCTGCGTCTTTTGTACTCGCTTCTGGGTGGTGACTAAAATACCGAAAGATTTGTGTCCGGAACGCTTTTGAGTATCGCGGCTTCTAGCTTGGGCGTGCATTTGGACTGAGAAGTGTCCGTATTCCCTTAAATTTCAGATAGTTCTGTTTATTAATACACGAGTAGGGGTTGCACTGCCCGGATAACGTTCGTGAAAGAGTGTTTGCGTCTGCACTGTACTCTGAGATGTAAAATAGAACACTACCATATCCGTCCGCTGGATAGGCGTGTACAAGTAGGCATGATCACGAGGTAGGTATTTTATTATTTTACACAAATTCACGATAAATCTTATTGTTGTTTGATAACAAGACAACTAACGTCAAGAACAGTCAAAATGAGTTTTCTTCATAATTTATCTGTCAGATAATCAAAGACAATTTGGTTAATTACATAAGGACTTTTTACTGTAAACGTAATGGTAAGGTGACCACATTTAACGGAAAAAATTAGGAATAATGTAAACGTAAAAAAATAATACTAATGATCACTTTAACAACATGCGACCTAGTCAGGGGTTTTAGTACAAGGGAAACGTATTTAAAACATTGGTTTTGTATTACGTCTTAGAGGTCACCCTGTATAATTTCAACCTGACTTAAAATGACATGATGATGACTTAAATATTCCAAACATGCTATACCACACGGTTTATAGTACAGTAATGTACATTTTGGCGTCAAACCCTGATGAGTCAGTATTTTCACTTTTATGGTGTAAGTATACTCATACATATGCTTTATTGTTATTCTTATTAAATTGGTTATGGCGAGGTTGACAATTTTTTTTTTATTTCAGGTCAATATTGTGAAAAACAAGTTATCCTTACTAAAATTACCAAGAACTGTTTTATGTCATTTTTCGACTTGATTCCCGATTGTGAATTAATGCTTTCTGAGGAAAATAAAAATGTTATCTTGTGCCGAAAATGCACAGTTTGCCGAAATAATTCATGATTGCTACAAGCACCCCAAACAGCTATTGATAAGCGATGTCTTTTGGAAAACTATATTGAAAACTGTTATATTGGCATGCATTAAATAGTTTTTTTAGTACGATAGATTGCTTCAATCCACGCCTGGCTGAGGGGGAAACCATCTTTAAACGTCATTATTTCAGCCATAAGACTTCCACTGCTGAACATAGGCCTCCCCTTTAGACTTCTATAAGTACCTGTTGGAAGCGACCTGCATTCAGCGTTTTCCGACGACCTTTATCAAGTCGTCTGTCCATCTTGTAGGTGGACACATAATTCAGTTTTTTTTTAAAATAGATCAGTCTGCCAATTGTTTTTTATTGTTATTTTTATTGTCTTTTCATGACCATTAGCAATGAGACCATGAACCAAGAAGTTTTCAAACTAAAAAAAATTACCTTAAGAAAGTGAGTGTAGCGGCGAAATTTGTGAAATTTTGACATGTTTTTTTTTATATAAAAAGCGAGTTTGTGATGAAATGCCGAAACACCCCTCGAGTTTTTATTCACGTTCTTTGGCATAGTAATGAAACCAGTAATTAATTATTACTTTTTTTGAACAAATCTCACTACGGAAATTAGTAGGTTTTGTCAATTTTCAGAACTTTGGCGGCCATTTTCTCCTAACAGATTGAGTTTGGGCAGCTAAAAAAAAAATTAGTCCGTTATTTTAGACTACTCTATAACATATATCAAAATGAATTAAATCAGAGGTGGACAGTTGGGTACCCTTCCTTGTAAGTTAAATGCAATGAATTAAGAAATGTCTTGTGTATCTCCACTGCGGTGACTTACACTTGAGCTTGTCGAGGCAGGTGATCTGCCGCAGCAGCGCGTGCACGTGGTCCTGGCTGCCGCGGCAGTACGCCTCCAGCACTAAGCCGAAACGTACCGCCACCGATGATACGTGCATTTCAGACCTGCGGAAGACAGTAATATTCAAGCGCTATCAGAGATTTATATCGATGACTTAAGTGTATGTTATATATATACTTCGCGTGCCAAAAGGGAGAGCAATGCTCCTCCTTTGTCGCGATTTCATTTAATCTTTTACTACCTAGATACTTATCCATAAAGGTTTAACTTCCTAAACACAGGACAACTTGAATAAGGCGGCGTCACCTTTGAATCGGTTTCACTCGGACTTTCAATTCCCATCACTAAAGCGCTCATTTGACGTCACGTAGGTACAGAAAAAGTGGCACGCTTGGTTTTCATACAAATGCAAGAACTCGCAGTATCTATTTCGATATAAGTCTGTGAATTCTATACAAATGCAAGATAGAGCACAGTGACGACTTTCTTTAGCCCCGGAGACATTGGTAAGTGAGAGAAAGGAAACTCTACATTGCCAATTTTTCTGGGAGTGAAACTAATAAATATGAAATCCACTTACAATTTATTTGTCATTCCAGTTATAAGAAAGGACGAAGGTACTTTGTAAAGAAGAAAAATCAAATAAAAAAAATGGGAAATTCGTGTTTCTGTCCTAGGCATTAAATATTTTTTAAAAGGTTCGGACTGAGCTGAATAAATATAAAAAAAGACTTAACCATAAGAAACCAAAAAAATAAATGACAGGTGACAGAAATTTTAAATAAAAGAGCATAGCTGAACCCTTTTTTCCTTCGACTTTTGACATATCCAGGTGTATTTAGAAGGCCTACCTTACACTAGCACACTGACCTTAGATGCCAGAAGAGGTAGTGTCCAATGGTCATGTTGGTGAAAGCCCGCTGTAGGAGGAACACGGCCAGGTCGCACATGAGGTACGACTCGTGCTTCAGCGCCTGCACCAGCTGCAGCAGGTAAAGCAGCAGCTCCTCGTTACTGTTGGGAACATCATCATCATCATCATCATCATCATCATCATCATCAGCCTATATACGTCCCACTGCAGGGCACAGGCCTCCTTTCAGTATGAGAGGGCTTGGGCTATAGTTCCCACGCGGGCCCAGTGCGGATTGGGAACTTCACACACAACGTTCACTTACTTCGTCGCTGTGTATAGGTTTCCTCACGATGTTTTCCTTCACCGAATAGCTCGTGATAAATATCAAATTCGATATCGCACATAAATTCCAAAAAAATTAGAGGTGCGGGTTTGAACCCACGACCCTCTGCTTGAGAGGCCACTACACAGGTCGAACCGCTGGGCTACTACGGCTACAACGCTCCACGGCTGCCACGGGAACATCATCGTCATACATAATGGATACTTAAGGTAAACGGCCCTGTGCTCGACGCTGACCCAATACTTGGCACTTGCAACCTTATGTCATAGCAAAACAGGTGACACGTGGGTGCCATCTATTGGGCGTTGAGGCGTCGAGCATTGGTACTTTTACCTTACATGGATACAATGGATAGTACGGTCGATCAAATGACCTACCATTTTTGACAAGAGTCTCTGTGAGATCAAATTATAAGGTTGACTATTCTAACGGAGTGTGCGAGATGCACAAATGACCTGGGTCATTCTTTTTTTTAACCTACATAAGTTTGTCCTTCTTTGTAACAAGCATCCCTTTATTTTTTTATATTGCTTAGAGGCAGTCCATGCCCAGAATTGGCTATAAATAATCAACATAGTATACTTGTAAATTTTCTCTGTTAATGAATATAAAAATACCGGAATATTTTTCACAAAAAAAAAACAGTGGTATAGCGAATTACTGCCGCCAATGAAAGGACGGTCCTTTAAGGACGACTCTGCCACAATCCTGTCCTGGGCACTGGAGCGGAGCAAAACAGCGGAGCGGTGAGCGAGATAAAATCCACCAATAGAATTCCATAAAATCCCCGCTCATCGTCAGTGGATGCAATTCTATTGGTGGATTTTTATCTCGCTCACCGCTCCGCTGCTCCGCTCCAGTGAACAGGCCCTTAAAATGATTGGTCGCTCACCTGATCTTATCCAAGCATTTGACGGCGAAGCTCCTCACAGCCGAGTCCGCGTAAGCATAGTCCAGTAACTCGAGCGCCGACTCGACAGGCAGTAGGGGCCAGTCGGCCATCATCTTTGCCACGTTAGCCGACTCGACCTGCTCGCTCCACTCCACACAGGCCAGTAGCTTGGGGAGGAACTGGGGCGCCGCGTCGCGGAAGTATTTCCTGTTGGCGTTTAATGTTTTAGTGCGGTTGAACCCAAAATGGCGTATAAGAGTTTACGAGCGAATGTTGAATGGAAAAGGAATATTGCGTTAAAACTAATAAGGTGTGAATGCGAATTAAAGAAAAATATTGTAAGCCATAGTCAGCTGTCACTTAATAGAACTGAAGTTATCATGGATTATTTATTAGACTGTATTCTTTGACGGATTTAAAAGAATTCATTCAAAAAGGTTTGTCAACTCAAATATTGTAAATTTACTCCTTATAATGGGCCATTTAACGGTCTTTCTGCTTTACTCATATTTTTCTTTTAAAGCGATCAGTCGCTCTGAACCTATTCCGCGTTCGAACTAGACTTTACCACATACCTGGCAGCCCAAATATCCTTCTTCTCAAGCTCGTGCATTTCATAAAGCGGGTCTTTATAAAGAGGCTGGTCGAGGTCCCGCGAGACGCGCGCGATCAGCTCGGGAGACCCGTTCTCCATCGTCTCGGCCCGCTCCTTCACTCGCTCGGGAGATGGGTACATCACTTGGAACCGGCAGTCGTAGCTGGGGAGGCAAACAAGTAAAATAAATATGAGGAATAATAATTGGAGGCGGAAGTCGCAAGGAAAATCGGATTAGCGGATCGGTTAGTGAAATAATGTTCTGTTATTACGCGTACGTTAAGGTGCTCTTTTTGCCTGTACACTACAGGTTTACAAACGGATATTTCTTTGAAAATTTTTTTAGCAAACATTAACATGAAACAAATATTACAACCAAAAAAATCTAGCCCTTATTGACGCGAAGTCTTTTGATTAAATCAATGCAATCTTCAGTTGCACTTTTTTCACTCCGGTCCTTAGCATTGCGCTTGATTTCCATGGGTGTCCTCGGCTGAAAAAGGTTATGAACCACTGCTTTACAGTGGGGTACTCAATCGGAGAAGCGCACTTGCAGCGCTGCGCACGAGTCGGTATTGGGGTTGGAGACGACCGTGCCCAGCGGGTGCAATAGTAGGTCGTCGCCCTGCGTCTTGTTCACGTGCGTCCACATTTACAGCAGCAAACATATATTTTGTCCCATACGCATGTATCACCAACCTTTTCATTACCTTTTCTACGCAAGTTTTTTAATTAAACCACTGAAAATTGTACTTCTTATACTAAGCATTATGCTGAAAAAGGTTATGGACCACTGCTTTTACTCACTCAGAGAAGCGCACTTGCAGCGCCGCGCACGAGTCGGTGTTGGGGTTGGAGACGACCGTGCCCAGCGGGTGCAGTAGCAGGTCGTCGCCCTGCGTCTCGTCCGCCACGTGCGTCCACATGTATAAAGTCACGCCGTCCGTGCGGAGTAGCTCTTTGTAGTCGAATATCATCGTGTTGACCCACGCGAGCTTGTTTATGTAGTCCTGTAAAAAAAAAGTTACATAAGGATGTCCAAGTTGAGATACAGTCTGGTAACAGAGAGACGGGCATATGGGACAGACAGGGAATTCTTAGTAATAGGGTCCCGTTTTTACCTTAGGGTACAAAACCCTAAAAAAAAATGTTTTTGAATACAGGGTTTTGTGGACTTCGTCCTGTAATTTTATACGACATTGGTTAAATCATGTGAATTGGTTGAAACATGTGAATTGAACCCACAAAAAAATTTAAATCCTTGTTCGACATTCAGGGTTATGTCAAACAAGGATTTAATGGTACAATCCACATGTTTTAACCAATTTCTTTATGCGTTGCCATTGTATGTTTACCTAACAGTTGTTAATCCAGTAATTTCATCGGAAAAAATGGCTTAGAAATGCAAATGAATCGAGAAAGTTGATTTTTCCACCAAGCTATCTAATATTGGTGTCATTCGACATTTGAAGATAAACGACTTACCTTGTTAGCCTCCTTAGCTCTTCGCTTCCCCTTGACCTTATTCGTCTCGTAGATAACGAAACAGAGGCGCGCCATGCGCGGGACATTGTACACCTTGATGGGGAACGTGAGCGCCTGGTCCCAGCGGGCAACTCCCTCTTTGGAGACCACGGCGACTCCGGTCTTCTGGGCTTCGCAGAGGGCTTTCCCACCATGGAATATGCCCGCTTGACACACCACCTATAGTTACAAATTGGTTATTTTATGGCTGCTGCATAATAAAAGGCAATACACGAGTGTAGTTTATCAAAAAGACAAATTTAGTATCACAACCGTGTGGTGCCGGGTAAGAATAGCATCTCCCCCTTTCTTCTCGTGGGTGTTGTAAGAGGTCGACTCTGGGAAAGGGTTAGGGTATTGTGGGCGATGGGCTAGCAACCTGTCACTGCAATATCACGTTTAACCATCTGGTTACCCAGAAATTGCTAAACGTGGCACTGGATTTTGAATTCATGTGCTCTGCCTACCCCTCTTGGGAATACAGGCGTGATTATGTATGTATGTATGTATTTATTAATTACAATGTTGTTTATTTTCCTGTTTATTCGCATAAGTTAGAGGATGTTACTCATTTCCGCCGCTTCCCGCGGACGAGTGACGTAAACACACGAGTAGGCAAAAAACAACTAGAATTGTTTTTTATCGCAGTTATCAGCTTGTTCTATGAAGTCATTGAACTCCGGCTAGATAAGGATTACGTGATTGAAACGTTGTCGAGTCGTGTTAAAATAAATGGGTATTTAGAACAAAGGTTCGCAACGTAACATTTTCGCACTGTTCACATCGTGAATCGAGATTATTTTTGACGCTTTGTTAGTGTTCTTTAATAGATTTTTCATACATTTTCTCTAACATCGATAAATCAGATCTTGACCCCTTTGAGCTGAGGAACACATTTCTTATGGTTTTCATTAATAAAAAAAGCGTCCTTCTCTGGTAGACAATATCACTCTAGAAAATCATGATGCTGATTTGAAAGGGGATCGCCAGGGGTTTCGAATACAAATAAAATAACGAAATATGTAATGTTGTTACATTATGTAATCTTAAATCGAAGTGAAAGTCAGGGTGTTGTGATTTTTCTACCTTTTAAAGGGGTTGTGGCACTATGACAAAGGTTGAAAAACACTGCTCTAGAGTCTAGAGCACTCACAGTGCCATAACTAGCCATTTACGCGGCCGGTGCGAGATTTCAAAACTGCGCCCTTGCAGATACTGGTCTGGTCATTTCTGCGCCCCTCCAGGGTCTGTGCCCTGTGCCTGGGCACCGCTGGCATCGCCCTAATTACAGCACTGAGTACTCGTAAGTGGGACAGTAAATTTCTATCACTTACATCCACAGTATCTTGACAAGTATACGGATAATTCACGTTTAAAAACGAGTTTAGCAAGACATGTTTTGGGCTAATGCGTAGCCTTTCATCTAGGAGCCACGGCGGCTGCTGCTGCCGAACGCGCACTGCGCGCCACCGCTCTATTTGCGCGACTGCTGGAGCTCGACAAAACATGAGTTATCCGTATATTTGTCAAGATGAGTGAGTCTCAAGGTAGTTTAATGTCCAACTTACCTCCACAGATCGTCCAGGGTCTACGTTCAGCCCCCCCACGCTCTGCACAGTGCACATGTAATTCTTGTCGATGTTCCAAGAGGACTCGTATTCCTCTTGGTTCTTCTTTTTCCTTATCGTGCCGGACGGCTCCGACGCCAGTCTTCTTCTCGTCTCTGTCAGGAACTGAGAGTCGCGGCTCACTGGAAGATGGGAGAGAAATCTCGTGAGTTACATGTTCTTTTTAACCGACTTCAAAAAGGAGGAGGTTCTCAATTCGACCAAAAATTTTTTTTTCTTTTTTTTTTGTGTGTATGTTACTCGATATCTCGAAAACCCGTGGACCGATTTTCAAAATTTTTTTTTAATCGAAAGGGTATAACTCGAAATTGGTCCCATTGGCACGACACCAGGATCTGATGATGGAATCTTGGAGAAATCGAGGGAACTCATCAAATTTTATATGGAGATGTACGGCGTTTTCGGTAATTTGTCGATGAAGTCAAGATTTTACATTCAGTAAACAGAATACTTTCAAAATATTGCTAATTTGAAGTCGGTTTTTTTTTGTTTGAAATTATTTTAAACCAAGTTAGATACGCCTGTCACATACGGCCAGAATTTCTAAATATAAACCTTTATGCCACTAAACATAAGGTCCATGTACTTTTACATATTTGAACGCAATAATCTGAATAATCTGTGAATTTGGGCGTGAGTTGAGAGTTGGGTTCGGAATAAAACTTCTACATTTCATCTGTGGATGTCGTAAGAGGCGACTAAAGCTAAGCGTCCACTTGTCGGTATCGTACGCATCGGACGTATCGCACGCAACGGATTGTAGTATTCTTTGTATAGAAACTCATACAAGTGCGTCCACCTGTCCGCATCGTACGCATCGCATTTCGCCATACATCTGATTGAATCCGATGCGTCCGATGCGTGCGATGCGGACCTGTGGACACTTAGCTTAAGGAAGGAGGTATGCTTTAGTTTAGACGATAGGTTAGGTTAGCGACCTGTTACTATTACACTTCTTTCATCTGCATTATGTTTAAATCTGATACTAATAAAGGTAACATTATAACACTATGTAAAAGGCAACATACACAAGTCTCTGTTTATGAACTGAGGCATTAAAGACGTATTTCATAAAGAATGACGAGTATATTTTAACGCCTAATTATCTACATCCGCATACACTTAACTTCACCAGCATTTATAATAATAGGTGTAATAATTTTGGATAATATTCAAACATGGCGTTTGTACGATGTTTTAGATTTTTGTTTTGTAGAATGTTTATCACTAAAAAATCCACAGCTTTGCTAAGTTTGGGACTATGCCCATTTCATTCTTTCTTAACAGTGACGATGTACTCAGTTAAATTCGTAGCTATGGTATATTCTTTTAGGTATTTAGAAAAAGGTAAACAAACAAAGCCAACCGACAAAGTCACAAATCACGTAAGGTATGTGTTGCTACATTAAATAGAAAGTGTCGTATTTAATGTAGCAACACATACCTTTCGTGATTTTTAACTTTGTCGGGTCTGTTTATCCTTTTTTAAGTACCTAAAAGAATAGACCATAGTCATACGATGCTCAATTAGTTTATGTGTACAAATTGGAATGGCATTTCCCTAATAATTGTGGTTCTTGTGTTGAGATAAAGTACCTACAGCAGACATTGTTATAATTTATTTGTTTTCGACTTCGCAGATAAATATGTAACCATTGTTTACTAAACACATACAAGCATGATTGTTTAGAAATAATTTGCTACAAAGTAATAAATGATTATTAATTACTGTATGTTAAGTTCTGATAAGCTGATAACAGAATAGAGTTCAAACAATGCTTCTCGCCCGTTAAGATAGATTGAATGTCTATTTGTATAATCTTTATCGTCTGCTATATTCATACATACATAAGGAGGTACATACACATATGTATTTCTCAAATGTGGTATGCATAGCTCATGAAACGTTTGACTAGAAAATGCTTGTCTGTAAAAGATCCTTTAGGATGAAGTTTGCCGCGATTTCGCGAATTCGATCGGTGTGGTGTCTGGTTTAGAATTACACCTCTCCACTTTTTCCGTGAATGTCGTAAGAATCTACTAAGGAAACTAGGCTACCGACTGTTTAACAATAAACGTTTACCACAAAATTTTAGCCATAACGATCCCCTAAACCTAAGCGAAATGTTTCAATAGCAAACTAACAATACCAACGCCATAAAAGAAACATAATTCTAATTTCTTATACAAAAGTATCATAAATCGATTCTTGGCGCGTTTTTTGTTTACGTCTCATTTACAGCTAACCGGTTGTTAATCGAGGTCCGTCTGACAGCATAATGCGGTTAGTCAGTCTCCGACTGCGACGGTTGACTGACCTACCGCGTATAACCTCAAAATCACCGCCATGAAGCGATACGGACTTTTAATACTAATAACATTAGTTTTACTATCTCAAACCAATGCGTTAAACATCCTAGCGATCGTATCTATGCCGCTGAAGAGCCACTACATGGCTTTGAAGACTTTATTTCGCGAATTAGCAGTCAGAGGGCACAACGTAACGGTCGTTAATCACTTCCCCGATGAGCAGCCGACACCACGGCTAGAGTTCATCAACCTCCGGTCTGACGAGCAGGAATCTCGAAAGATGCACACTTTGGCGTTCTACGAGAGCTTAAATTCGTGGCTATTGCATTTCCACAACGCATTCAGACATATATACGTCAGCCCGGCCATAACGACATCGACTTGCGAAGTACTATTCACGCATGAAAACATGAAGAAACATTTGGCGAGAGGAATCAAGTACGACGTTATATTTGTGGAGCAGTTCATGAGCGATTGCGATATGGCGTACGCGGCGGCGCACTACGACGCTCCGATCATAGGGATCACGACTCATGTGTTGCTGCCAAAACATTACCCAAGGCTGGGGATCCCTTACGATATCTCTGTGGATCCCCACTATTTCACTAACGGGGGAACCTCTCGGTCGCTATGCCGTAAGCTCGAAACCGCTGTAACCGACTTCCTCTTTCTCACGCTAAACAGGTGGCTCCTAGAAAAGGCTGTAAGTGACGTGTTTGCAAAGTACCTCCCGGGAAAAACGATCGACTTGGAGAAGATCGCGCACGAGAGAATGAAGATGATGTTTTCGTACCAACACCACTCTGTTACGGGGGGGAGGCTGTTGGCGCCTAGGCTTTTGGAGATAGGCGGTATTCACATACAAAAACCAAAACCAGTACCAAAGGTGAGTTTATAATACCTAGTGTTGAATGCATCGGCATTCGGCAATACAACAGACGCTTTGTACCTACTTGGTAACTTTATTTGAAAATTGCTTCGAAAATCGCTCTCTTAACATCTATCCCCGTAAGCCAACACTACCGTCATGGAATCTTTAAAAGTATCTTACTCTGTCACCTAAACAGCATCAAACTTACCACAGCAAAACTAAGACTAATCACTAAGCATTTAACTAATCAGATCGAACCTAACAACTGCATTTATTGGTGTAAACAAAAACACTCACTGACGGTATTATATTTGGCTATTTGTTTATATTTATTTACTCTAAACATTTTATACATCAGTGTTCAAGTTTTCATGTCCAGTGCAATGAATGCACGTCGATATTTAATAGGTATCTCGTCAAAAATAACAACTCGCTAATGAGATATAGCCAAATTCGGCGCCATTTTTGGGCTTAACTACATTTAAAAAAAAATTCTTTATTAAAATTTACCCTCACAAACAAAACGCACTATAACTTCCAGAACATTGAAGACTTCATATCGTCGTCGGAACAAGGCGTCATCTACGTAAGCTTTGGCTCCATGCTGCATGCAAGCACAATGACCAATCACAAACGGCAGCAGTTCTTGGGCGCTTTCAAGAGGATACCGCAAAAAGTTATATGGAAATGGGAGAACGCGAGTCTCCCAAAAGGGAATGAGAACGTCATGACCAGTAGCTGGCTTCCGCAGCTTGATATTCTGTGTAAGTACATCTGTGTAATGAGATGAAACCATCTTTTGACCCACCTGAATAATTTCTCTGCGAAAATAGTTAAATTAACCGAACATCACATGAGATAACAACAAATAAACAAAGCAGGCAATGATCTTTAAAAACAATCGAAGTGAATTGTTTTAAATTCTCTCCTCTTTCAGTTCTCTTTTCGGATACAGGGACACACATTTTGTTAATTTATTTAATCTAGGAAGCTGAATAGACACTATGTTGCCAGAAATTAACAAATCACTTCGAATACTCTTGCTATGGGCTCTTACAATCATTTTTAGGTATCAATTCTATCTATCGTTCTAAGGTTAGCAGTAAAAGGTTCTCTAAGTGATATGTTCGCCTTTATATATTTTTTAATTATTCTGTAATTATTAAATAAAGAGTTTTACGCACATACAAACATTTAACTTCGTGTATTTAGTAGGCAGATTTTATCTCAGGCTGATTTAGTATAAAACTAACCAGGACTTTTCTGTAAAACAAACTCTCCAGACTGTAGGTGTATTCAGATTAAAACTTCGATTTCACGTGCAAAACGAAATAAAATACAGTGAAATCATTATAGACGGTCTAGACAGCGGCTATTTAACTCTATTTCCAAGCAAAAAAAGACAATCACGGTAGCAAAAAGCATGAATCGGCTGAAACCTACTTTCCTAACAATTATTTATTATCACGGCCATGACTTTGCTGATTCTATGGCTCTTATCGCCTTTGCCTTTACCCATTTTTTTTCTAGGTCATCCCAAAGTGGTGGCTTTTGTTTCTCACGGTGGCATGCTGAGCATGTCCGAGGCGGCTCACTGCGGTACGCCGTTGCTGACGGTACCGTTCTTCGGGGACCAGTTCAACAATGCAGCGTCAGCAAGAGAAAGCGGCTTGGGCATTACGCTGTTCTTCGAGAAGATAACTAGTGATAATTTGGTCGAAGCCATCAAGGAGCTGACATCGGAAAAGTGAGTTTTAGTTTGGATTTCTGTCTCATACTTCCGATTCACTGCCGATACTAAGTATATGAATTATGAATTATGAATAATAATTTGCTGTCTGTAATTCAAGTATTTTACATTTTAATGTCGCATTGAATCAACGACAAGTACACTCAGCGGCTAAATTATTCGCATACACTTTTAATCTGTACAAAGAACTTTCATAACTTAAAAAAAAAGAAAAAATTTCGTCGAGTCGTTTTGCCACCAAGTATGCTCGGTCAAATACAAAACGATTTCAGACTGAAACTATTTACTACTAAAACCTGCCATAGATAAAATGTTTTTTTTTCCTTCCAGAATGCAATCGAACGCTAAAAGAGTATCAAGGCATTGGCACGACCGTCCCCTGCCAGTGATGGACAGCGCCATCTATTGGACAGAGTACGTCGCGCGGCACCGCGACGCGCCGCCCCGTTTGCCCACCGAACAAACTACGTGGTTCCAAACAACGCTACTAGATGTCCTTTGCATCATTATAGCGATTATTGTCGCCATTCTCTACCTTGTCTATGCTATTTTGAGATTCATTGTAAGACACATTTTCAGATTGTTTGCGAAAATGTTTAGCAAGAATAAAGTCAATGATAGTAATAAGGGTAAAAGTAAGAAAAAAGGTAAAAAAGAGTAAAGAATAAATTTCTTTCCCGATATGTTTGTTTTTATTTCCTTGTGTTGTTTTGTAACGAATAGCAGGAAAATATTATTTTTACTTATAGGAAGTTCCTCTTGCATTCAACAATAAGGTAGATATGACTCATTGAGGAGTAGAAGTTTCCTCTATTTTATTTTTGTTTTTTCCTGATCAATTTTTTTATGCAAAATGCGTCGGGGGCAATGAAGGCGTCAACAGCCTTTATTCCCAAATGGGGTAGGCAGAGCATACTTTTTTCTTTTTTTTTATTTATTTTAAACGGGCTGCGTACGCAGATCATACTAAAGGCTACATAGAAAATAACCATGACTATTTCAAATATCGTGGCCACTTCAAGCATATTTTGTAAGTTGGCAAGTATAATAGTGACAGGTTTAGCCTGTCGCCTAAAACATACCTTAACAAAATCCTTAGTCGCCTCTAACAAAATCCCCGAAAGAATCGTAAAAGTGTTATTCCACACAGGTAAAAATTTCTTAATTTCCCGTGTGGTGCCGGGTTAGAATAGCGCCTCCCCCTTTCTTCCCGTGGGTGTCGTAAGAGGTCGACTCTGGGAAAGGGTTAGTGTTTTGTGGGCGATGGGCTAGCAACATGTCACTGTAATATCACGTTTAAATAACCATCTGGTTACCCTGACATTGCTAAACGTGGAACTGGATTTTTGAATTCATGTGTTCTGCCTACCATATTTGGGACTACAGGCGTGATGGTATGTGTATGTATGTATGTGTGTATGTATGTATGTATGTATGTATGTAAATAAAAACTCACCAGCCAGCGGCAGCTTATCCATTTTGACGATCATCACGTGTGGCACGCCATCCCTCGACAGCGTCTCTTGTATGTACAGGAACTGTATGAGGGGATGTTCGCCCAGTAAGTACTCCTCGCGACCGCACACTTTCAGGACATATTTCTTATACGAGTCCTGGTTCGTTTGGCGTAGTTGTAGCGAGTTCACCTTCTTCGCGAGTATCGTCTCTATGTGTTGTTGTGGTGTCAGCGTGGCCAGCACTATGGTGGTGAATCCGGACTGAAAAGAGGGCCTGGGTTAACTTCTGGTGGCTAGAATATGTTAAGATTATACCATACATACATTCACAGTTATTTTTTCTCAGTTAAAACAAAAAAATGAGTGCTCCATCTGCCTCGTTTGGAAATAAATGGGTGGGAAATTTACGTAAAATATTTTCAAGTAAATACATTGTTTGTAGATATAAAACAAGATTCCCAAAAGGGGTAGGCAGAGCACGCGAAACGTTGCAAAGAAAAACTGTGACTGTTACGCGTTTAGAAGTCACATTTAGCACAATTTTTAGGTCTAAAGTAAGATAAAAGAGGTATAATAGTGACCTATTTTCTTGTCGCCTACACGATATCCACGAAAGAAACAGGTGCAATTCTAAACCCAACACCACAGGGAGGAATTAAAAATTGTTTCGGAAAAACAATTTTTTAAACAAGCTTTTAATGTGCGATTGTATAACATAAATTATTAGAAATAAAAGAAAATCTATACCTACTAATATTATAAAGCTGAAGATTTTGTTTGTTTGTTTGAACGCGATAATCTCAGGAAGTACTGGTTTAAAATAAAAAAATCTTTTTGTGTTGGATAGATCATTTATCGAGGAAGGCTTTAGGCAAAAAAACATTACGCTGCGACTAATAGAACCGAAGAAACAGAGGAAAATGTGAAAAAAAAATGGGGGAAATTGGTCACTATTCCACGCGGACGGAGTCGCGGGCACAGCTATACTAGAGACCGATAGGTACTTAAAAGATGGTAAACAATCTTGACGTGTCTTTTTATTTAAACATACACTTTATAAATCAAAATCTTTACATTTTACAATTTAGGTATGAAAAAATCATTTCCTTTCATAATTGAACTGTATATTGTAACGATTTTCATTTTTAGACTGTGTATTTCAATAAAAAGACATGTCAAGATTGTTTACCATCTTTTAAGTACCTATCGGTCTATAGTATAGTCTATACATACATATAATAAATCTGTAACAAGTCCGTGTCTGTACATTGAAGATATTTGAGAAAAACTCTTACCAGGGCTATTTATTAGCGTAATAGAACCCAAAACAATCATTTTTAGAATTATTGTCTGTTTGTCTGTTTGTCTGTTTGTCTGTTTGTTTGTGCGCGCTAATCTCGAAAACGGCTTAACGTAGAAGGTTGCGGTTTTCACTGACGTATAGGCATTTTTTCGGATTAACATATCGGGTATATTTTATTTAAATCGGTTCACAAATAAAAAAGTTACGTCCATTTAAAGAATTTATCGATTAGTGTTTGAAAGTATCGTTGTTGGTTTAAAGAAAACTTCAGTGAAAGCATTGAAGTTTTGTGATTTATAGTCCTTTAAATGATAACATGGAACTTGCATATCAAAAAAAAAAGATAACACACGAAAAAAAGGTCCAACATAAGATGAGCTGGCAGTAATATATTAAACCGTACAAAATAGGGTTCATTTTAAGTTGGACGTTGCACAGGCGCGGCAAGCACTACTATAAAGCGCGCCGCGAGCTCCACCGCGGCCAACCCAAACAACTCAACCCCCTGAACATCTTGGAAGTTGACGTCCTACTGGAGGGCCGTCAACTACGGATCTATGCAGCCTACAGACCGGCGGCATCACCGGCCAGTATCACGGCAGAACTTGGCGTGGCCAACAACAAGGAAGGGCGATCCACAAAGCCGCAGTCTTGGGACCCAAAGAACAAACCAATTACTGCGTCGCGAGCGGGTCGGAGCAGGTCATATACTTCGCAATTAGCAAGAAAGTGACTGCTGAGATGGTGCAGGAGGCACTCCCTGACTTGGCATCCGACTACATACCAGTTCCACTAACGCTGAAGTCCACGGCAACCTCAATAAATCGGTGGCCGGGAAGACGCATCAACTGGAAAGTGTTCTCAGCAGCTCTGGAGAACAAATCCCAGACCAAACCGATCATATCCGCTGAGGATGTGGAAGAAGCCGCCAACACACTGGCCGCCAACATCCACAAGTCGCTTAGTCGAGCTACACACACTGTTCCGGAAACAGAGAGGAGAAACTCACTCCCAACCCAGATCCAGGATCTCATACAGCGTACCCGCCAACTGAAACGGCGGTGGCGGCTGACTAGATGCCCTTCCCTAAAGACCCTGGTAGAAAAGGTCAAAGAAGAACTGAAGTTGCATGCTACAGAGGCCTGGTAGAGCCACATCGCGTCGGTAGACGGAGATGTCCTCTCCATCGACCGGCTGTAAAAGCAGCTAAGCGCAACACCGACGCCAACGAGAGCACTGCGAGATCGGGACGGCCAAATATGGTACAAAGCGGAAGACGAGGCGGAGATCTTCGCCGAGTGCCTCGAGAAGCAGTTGCAGCCGAACCCATGGGACGACGCCGAATACACAGCAGCAGTCAGCGAACACTTGGAGAGATACTTCAATCCACCCATCGAGACCCGCCATGACAACCATCATGTCATGTTTATTTTGTACAATAAAGAGTTACATACATACATACATACAACCCGGTTATCGTCTCGCCCAGCGAAGTGGAAAGGGAGCTAAAGAGATTTAACCCAAAGAAAATACCTGGCGTCGACACGATCCCGAACATGGCCTTGCGACATCTACCGCGATGCACCATCGCGGCGATGACTAGAATCTTAAACGGAGTCACGCACATCAGGCATTTCCCGACGGCCTGGAAGGTCGGTCGGTTGATAATGATACCGAAGTTCGGGAAGAATCTACAGAAACCGGAGAGTCATCGATCGATTGCGCTCCTCAGCACCACCGCCAAGGTGTTCGAAAGGTTAATGCTAAAACATCTGCAACCACACAGCACCGCGCCCCGAACAGTTCGGCTTTCGTAGAGCGCGCTCCAGAACCCTGCAGCTAACGAGAGTGCTTCAGGAAGTGTCCTGGCCGAGCCGAGAAACAGGAAGGAGCAAGCAGCGGCTGTATTGCTGGATATTGAAAAGGCGTTCAACAGGGTATGGCATGAGGGGCTGCTATTCAAACTATCTGCGTTACTAGCTCCAAGAAGAATCGTCCGCGCTCTGGCCTCCTTCCTAAATGACAGAAGACACGTCGTGACGGTGGAAGATGCTACCTCAACGGAGCGCCGCATCCTAGCGGGCGTCCCACAGCGAAGCTGTCTGTCACCGGCCCTTTATGTTCTGTTCATCGACGAATCTCCGGTGATCGGTGACGTCCAACTGGGAGTTTTCGCCGACGACGCAGCCTACTTCACTTCGTCGATGAATATCACTCACGCGACGAAAAAGTGAGCTGGTGCATCCCTAGGGACCCGCCTATTAATCTGGCGGGCGGGAACCACCGGTGGGTTTTTAATGGGTATGCCTTCCTGTGAGGAGAGCCCTACATAAACGTCGCGTCGTCCCCAAGACGTGGCGGTATGCGTAAAGCATTTTCCCACCGCCCAAAAAAAAAAGGCCGTTTCCCTGGGACTGAAGTGGCCGCCGCCGCCGCACCGACTGCACGACCAAGAGGTGTCGTGGGCCAACTCGGCGAAAAACCTGGGCGTAAGCAGTACGTCGAAGAGCTTCGATTCTCGCCGGCTCCACGTGTAACATCGTGTACAGAGAAGGTTTATAACTAATTGTTATATCTAATACTCAAAGTTAACTTTTTCCTGTAAAACACCCAAAATATAACCAATGGTTTTGCACGTTCCGAGTTTCACAAAACGTATCGTGTATGTGTTTTGCGTTTCGTGTATTTTGCTCAGAAGCGTTTAAGTTCACTTTCTTTTCTTGATATTAATTCGTACAAATAAACAGACAGTATCTGAGAATCAGAGTTATTATTATTACTAGCCAGAGTTATATCGAAGTCCACGCGGACGGAGTCGCGGGCACAGCTAGTTATAAAATAAAACTGTAAATTCGGTACCGAACCGATCAGTACCAACATGCCAACAATTAATAAAACATGCATCAAACTCTTTAAAAACAACTACCCATAAGCAGCAATCGTCACAGTGACAAATAAATAAAAACCATGTCAACAACTTGACACTTCAAAGTCAACTGACATTCTTAACATCAATATTAAACAAGTATTGCTGTTTAAAATCATGCTGAAATCAGTATTCAATCTCGCTCAAAATGACGAGGAAGTGCATGAGGAAGAAGCCGTGGTAATTCTAAAGACGTCATGCCCCTATGTGCCTTAACGCTAGATTTCACTATAACTTCTTAACACATTCACGAACAAGCCTAAAATCAAAACATCTGCGCGGAACCGAGTAGTCTATAGCTAGTACAAAATAACCCGGCTACCGGGTTCTCGGTATCTCGAGAATGTTTTCAAGAACCCGGGAGCCGGGTCCTTATGGTTCTGAATGTGTTAAAGTCGAAGCCTAAAGTCCCGTCTCTGATGCGAAGAATTTCAAAGCGCTACAAGGCCAACCCATCCGGCGATTTCAGCTGGACCTAGAACCCTGTTCCTAATGTAAACTTTGATACAGCGTAGCTTCACTTTCACTTTGGCTAGGCACTTAATAACATTCGACAAAGGAGCATGATGCACTCATTGGCCTACCATCTCCGTCTTTTACACTGAGATCATAACGATCAACACATTATTTTATGCGAAATTGATAGGTCGGCCATACCACACTCGCCTAACCTACCAAAGTTCAGAACTTGTTTGCACACACACATGCATTAAGCCATATTGCTTCCAGGGTAGGCAGTTCTAAAGTATCACTATGCGGATTCTGGCATACTTCTCTCCTTTCATCCACATTCATCACTCTCATCATACAAGACCAATAGTATCGGGTACGCTATCGACCGTTATTCCCCTGCATACCTCCTTCGAGCGATATCCGTCCGATCCGTCGAGGAAGTATGACGAGTAAAAATAATCGAATGAAGCGAGATAAGTATTCCAGAATAGAAGGTTATGATGCTTTATTATCCCTGCCTATCCCGCAGTGAATAGGCTGTGACGCTTGTTATGTCACGTTATTTATTATGATTCTCTCGATGTGCCCCAACCAACTTAACCAAAGCAAGATTACGTCTCTTGAAGTACATTTGTCTTTCAGCAGCGTGTCGTAGAGGAAGAAGAGAAAGAACCCGAAGTAGCAGTCGAGGAACATGTGGTCAAGCCCCCACCGAGGAGCTTGAATCAGTCTGAAGTCAGTGTGAGGCTGAGCCTTCTTGGGAAGACTGCAGAGGGAGATGGGTATGTCACAAACAAGATTTACTATGCCAGAATTATTAATTAATTAATTAATTATTAGCTCGTGGAGAAGCATCTATTCTTGAATGTTTCTGCTTGACCAAACGCTAAGGTCAAATCATCTTTATGCATTGAATACAAACAGCCTGGTGAAACAAGACAGATACTAGAGTAATGTTATTAGGTTCTAATTAAATAACTCTTTCAGATACGCTTATCTCAAAGCAACTCTAGTAAACATGGGGTTAGAAGAAATCAGCGCAATCAAGAGCTTCAAATATCTGCAATTCCTCGATTTATCCAACAACAATCTCACTCTGAGCGCCCTTCAACCTATCACGGAACTACCCTCTCTCGTACTCATCCAAGCCGACAAGAACAGATTGCAATCTGCGGCGCTGAACAAAATGAAGTACATGCAAGTGATGATCCTGAACAAAAACTTCCTAACAACAGTCCACGATGTCTTTCAGCCAGAACTGAGCACCCTGGAAGCCGCTGATAATAAAATTCATAGATTGTTCTTCATGAACCGAATGTACACCATGAGATGTCTAGATTTCCGTAACAATTTGATAGAAGAGATATCTGAGTTGGACTTCCCTAACCTGGATAGCTTGTACTTGGCGAAGAATAAGATTAAAAGTCTGGTCGGTTTGGAGAGGCTAGTCAACCTGAGGATACTCCACGTGAGGAGCAACCCAATCAGGTTGCTTAGCGGTTTTGACGAAAGAAACAAGAAGCTGCAGTATGTCAATTTGAGAAGCTGTAAAGTGTCAACGCTGATACAAGTGAAGAAATTGAGGGTAAGATCATACGACTCAAAATCAGCTAATGCTTCCCAGTCCAATGGAGTGAAGCGAGCGACGGATTCTTTCCACTTTTTCGCTCCGCTGCCTCGCTCCAATGAACTGGCAGGTTTAGAGTTTTATAACTTCATCAAAAGCTTCCACAGTTCTAAGCGTTGCCAGTAACCATTAGTAATCGCACCCTATCTGAAAACTTCCTGCAGTCTGCAGATATTTAGTCGACCGATACGATAGTTCAGCCAGTCTCTTTTTCTATCTCGCTCTTTGAGAGAGAACGAGACAGAATGATCATTCGCAAACAGTCTGCAATTTGCGATAGCATCAACTCATGTGGTATCTGTCAACTCCAGGTGCTGCCAAACTTGGAGACGCTGATAATGAAGGGTTGTCCGTACATGGGGGGTACGGGGGATGAAGAAGCGGATGCAGGGGGAGGGGAGGAGGACGACAACGAGCTAAGAGTCGAGATGCTGGCCGCGCTGCCTCGCCTCAAGAGGATCAACAAGACTGTCGTCACTCCAGAAGAGAGGTGAGACTGGTAGGAAAAGGCAGACGAGGACTTTAAGAAAGCTGACAGTTCTTTAATTCTCTTTCTTCCTCCAAGAACAGACTGGAGAAAATGAGACAGACTGAATTATGCAACCTCCCAAAAGTCTGCCGTCTGCGGGGGGTTCAAAACCATTTTTGTATTGTATTGTATTTCACGTTAAAACCAAATTAAAATCGGACCAATCTTTCGAGAGCTATTATGAACACAGGACATTTACTACCGCCATAAGGAAAAAGAGACAAAAGTCACGTCTGAATCAACGGCTAGAAAGGAAAAGTTAAACTTTATTTAGAAGGCTTATCTACACCTAGGTTCACGTGTTTTCTGACGCACATGGTTTTTATATAAACATGCCTTTTCCCCCCAATGAAGTGTGAAAGGTTCAGGTGCCAGGACACTAGCTTTTCTTTCCAATTTCAACGTAAAAAGCATTTGAGGTCTCTTTTTTTCACACTTGGTTAGAGCAGGACTTTTTAAAATCATAAATTTACTATTACTGTATTCATTAACGTTGTTTCATAGGGCCGAAGCCAAGGATCTCATGATGACTTGGCTGGAAGAAGGGGAAAAGGATGAAGAGGAAATAGTGGAAGAACATGGGGAAGAAGAAATGCATAATGAGGATGAGTGAAATAATTGACCACCCATTGAGCTAGTAAATATAGTTCTTGATAATTTACGGTTATTAGAGTCTGTTTCATTTCTTTTAATGTTTGTAGAGAAAGAGCAGAGAATAGTCAAAAGGGCAACTTTGGGCTGACCACGAAAATAAAAAACTCGCTATTTTGCGGAATCTGTGTTTCACTGCTAAAGTTTGCGGCAGTTTATGCATGGTTCATATTAAAATCGAGATTTAAGACACGATGAAATGCGAAAGGCTACTTCTAAACCTGTGTAATGTCAAGATTTCATATGTGTTAGAGAAAGACATGGATTTGGTAATATTCCTGTGACTAATATAACAAATACCATTTTCAATGACTGGTAGGTCTTATAAAGTTTTTCCCTTTAATCAGGTTTTTAAAATTTCCTGGTCATGTCACCCTCATTCAAATTCTGCACTTTTTGGCTGGATAGCTATGAAGACTATAAATCGCAAGCAGAAAGTGGGCATAATTAAACTATCGAAGTCTAATGCTAGAATACAGAATACAGATATACAGAGCATGCAGTAAACTATTTATTTAGAATTATAATAGAAAACCAACCATTAAAAAATCTTGCAATTTTCATATTTTTCATGCAATTCCATTACAATTATCACATAAACATTTACTTTCTAGCATTCCATTTGATAGAACATGTAGGACAATATCCATATGAAACTGCATATTATTTGCAGTTTCAAAACAACATGAACAAACTATAGGCCTTACAATTCTTAGGAACACATATAAACAAACATTGCCTGGGTAAAACACAAGACCAAGGAACAAACAAGTTTGTGTCATATTACCCACAATCAAATGGGTATACAAAACAAAAGAGGAACAAAACAACATTTACACCAATTATATACTTTTACACTCATTACAACCGCGTCATTACACGTGCTCAAAGAACATAATCTTGTTCAACAACTTTGTTTTGATTGTGATAAGTATTAGATTCTCTTAGAATTACTGATACAATGTTGTTGCGTCAAAATGCTATCAATTTATGTAATAGCATTCAATGGTTTAATAATACATATACCTAACATAGAAAAGTACATATTTCAGATAACTGAGTTTGCATCAAATCTAGCAGAATTTAAGAAAAAAAGAATTTCAAGGCCATGCCTTAGATGTTTTTTCCTACTTGATTATTACAAAAGGATAATTAGCAAAATTTTAAAACATGCTGAGCTTTCATATGTAGCCAACTACTCAAACACCATAAACATAATTATACTATCAAACCAATTGCTTCCTGACCCACCATGGAACCTCATTACAGGGAATATCATAAAAACTTTGCATAGCTCGGTAAAGGCATATATTGTAACAATATTCTACAGTGGATCCGAAATCTATTGGTTCAACTGTACCACATAATGTACAAGTATATCGCTAAGAACTTGTCATGCACAAAACTAATTGTAATAGTCATAAATATTTCGCTATTGCACTCACCTCGGTATCCGCAACTTTGGTGGTAAGATAGAAGCAGTGGTTGTTCATGTGGCTGAGTAACGTGGTCGGGACCTGGGGACTCTTAGCCAGTCTCGGTGGACATTGATACCTCAGCCGATCAAGATCTGTCGCTGTTGCCCTCTTGATGAGGTTTTCTTCAGCAATATATCTTGTGCGTGTCCGAAAATCGTTGACTTCTGAACTTCTTAAGCTATCAAATTCGTTCAAACCTGGGAACAAATGAAATGTTTGTATATTAAATCTTTTAGTGTTCGTTATTAGGCATAACATAGGCCTAGGTTTTTTTCACATGTAACATTTTAACAAGGCGCATGCACATAGTATTTAATTTGTTACTTATTATTTAATATTACCAAAAAAAAACAGTCACTTTTCCAAACATCTACCTCTGAACCAATTTAGACGATATTCAGTAAGGAGGAAACAGTTTGAGTCACAAGAAAGGACATTAGCTGCTTTGTATCTTAGGAACAGTCTCCGTAGGATAGTGATGTAGATTCTAGGCAAAAATGCAAGCAACAGCTAGCAACATAAAGCAACCGTTTAGGTTCACTTGGTCCACATTCCCATTTCGTTCACATTCCTACTTCGTCCAAAATCCCACTTCGTCCGCAATCAATTCCCAATTTGACCACTTCCCATTTTGTCAGCATTCCCATTTCGTCCACTTCCCGTTTTGTGAAGATTCCTATGTCGTCCACTTCCCGTTTTGTCAAGATTACTATTTCGTCCGTATTCCTACTTCGTCCACAATCCCATTTCGTCCGCATCCAATTCGTCTGCATTCTCATTTGGTCCACATTCCCAGTTCGTCCGCA
>BHDV01041275.1:249477-261809 GCA_005406045.1 Adoxophyes honmai | reverse complement strand
ACACGTTAGTATATTGAAATAAACAAACATTTGCGGACCGGGGTTGCGAACATTGTTTCTCTATAGGTTCTATCCTCTATGGCAGTTAATTAGACACGCTTCACTGATTTTAGCGAAATCATATACAACACATTACATAATCTACATCCTGGTGAATAGTCACATTCACTTTCACTGAGGTATGAGCAACCTCAAAGTGGGGCAATAGGTAAGTAAACAATGATTGAACTAAAAATTATCTCAGTTTGCGCCTAGAACTGTAAACTATCAAATTTGTGACCCACTTTTCAGATTAGAGGATCCATTGAAAAAATATGTCAAGTAGGTACTACTAAAGGAGGGCCCACTTTCATTTGAAGTGTCTAGCTAGAAAATTCTCTTTTTTTCTGGAAATATGAATAAAAATTGTACATTTTTTTTAATAAACTATAACTTATTAATTTTTTTAGGAAAATCTCATGCCAGATTGCAGGGAAAAGTTAAGTCATATCACACACCATCTCTAAAAGGGAGGGGGGAGGGGGTAATTCCCCAAAACACCTCACATAATGAAAGGATATAGCCCCTTATTCTTGGTTACCCAAACCACTAAGTTTTTATTACGCCTGATAATATTTTGTTCAAGTGTCACCTCAAACAAGTATACTGTTTATTTACACTAATCTGAACAACAGGTGACTCACTTGTTTTTCTCTCCTATTCCATTACCAGTAATGACACTTTAACATTCACTCACCTTTTCCAATCAAATGACTTATTTGCATATTCAGAAACTGTTCCCCGGGTCGCATAGACCTCTCGACTATCTTCAGGACCCCGAAGACAGGCTTGATGTCTCGGAGACGCTTGTTCTCGTCGTCCACAGACACTTCTTCGAGAACAGCCAGTGAGTTCACGAATTGGAACACATAGCCTGACATTTCGTGAAGCATCCCATACAAGGGATATGTTTCGGCTTTGTCCCATAGTTCCTAAAATATTAAAGTCATTAAAAACAATATTTTCGACAAAACATTTCCTTTAAGAAGCTAAAATCTCATTTTAGTTAATAATTACAACAGTACAGAATTTTTAGCACAGATAACAGTATCAGTGATTTCATATTCGACATAAACATGCACAGTAGGTACCTAAATATTTTGTTTGCATCAAATCTAAATTCAAAATGTAGGTATACATTGTTTACAAAAACTGCAATTAGTCAGCCCACACGCTCGAATCGAGTACACAGACTGGTAAACAATGTGAACTACTTTCTAAAAATCACAGCTATCTCTACACATATTACTCAATAGCTAACCCACTTTACTGACTTATGGGCATGAAACTACGCAAACAGCGGGCGTGAGTCACACGGCGGAAGAACCAGGGAGCTCCCAGGGTACTAACCTCCTTCACGTGCCGCAGTGTCGCGTTCCATGTTGGTCGCAAAGGAATGTAAACAGAATTCGGCAGCAGACATGTCAACTCCACGTAATAGGATGGGGAAGACGTCCAGTAGTCCCACGTATACGGGCAGCTCGGTGCAGGAACCATTGTTTTGATTGATTATGGCCAAATTGTCAGAATTACCCCCACGACATTTTAGAACGTTTCAGCCATAACAAGCTCACATAGCACCCGAGTCACTGTCACCAACTGAAAATATTACACCGAACACATTAGTCATTGTTATTGAAACCACCGCCAGTGTTGAATCATAGCGTTTCCTGGTATTTTTATGAGGGACAAATCGCCATTCGAAATGAAACTGTCAATGATTATTACACAAACAACATTGACACACAGGTAACAAGCGTATTTGTTATTATTACCTAAACATAAATCGTTTTCATAATTTACGTATCCAAAAACTGTGAACTAAGGACACAAATTATGTTTTCGTGAAATTGTAAATAAGGATTACGTGCAACCAATAAACTACTGTAGTAAATTGTTTATGGCTTAAAGTTTTTTTTATTATTGAAAAAACATGAAGCTAAGGCATAGCGTGTTTTGCATCCATTCTGCCAACGTTCGAGAAGACCAACTCAACAACTGATTACAAATAATAGGCGATATTTCGTGTAGTTGAAACAGCTTATTTCATAACCTCAAACTCATTTCTCTCGTTTGACATTTATCTCGTGATTGTTGTTGAGCAATGCTATGTTTTTTGCCACAATTTAGCATTAAATAAAATGTTTGAACACTCTGTTAAGGTACCAAGACATTACAAGGTTGCTGCTAATATTTTCAAGAAAGTTTCTACTGAGGGCGGTAGCGTGAAGACATTGTTATACGACGACAAACTTCGCCACTTTGTGAGTATGCTTTAGAATCAATTAATTAGGTAGATCTGGATGGACATGGTCGTTTATAATGTGTAATATTTACAGAGAACTAATGTGCTTTATGCACTTATAACTGAAACAATCAAACATGCTGCAGATATAGACAAAATCTTTGAAAATTGTAGCCTAGTCGCAAATGAGCCACGCTTAGATCTTTGGCTGGCGAAAGTCCTTACAGCAGAATTATTATTTGGCAAAAAGACTCTTCCTGGGAAAAGCAAACCTGAACAAACAATTCTGTCATACAAAGATAAATTTGAGAAATATACTGCTGACCACCATGAAGATTTGAAAACTGAAGGTAATATTTTTATTTTTCAGATTTATTAGCATCATTCCCAATCTTCCCCAATGGCGGAATCATCTAACGAGGGTCCGCTTCTCCCCAGACATACGAAACTGGCAACACTGGCATTAGCTAACTTGTTTCTGTACAGTGTTGCTATGTTTACGCTACCATTTATTGCGTTCTTTGGCATGAAACACATTCTGACTGATTACTATCCAGCGGATAAGTTTACAAGGACAGTGTGGTCTGTGGTTGCTGCTGTGGTGGTGGTGAACATCATTATTGCTGTTTATGCTATCAAAGCATATCATGAAAAGGAGTATGATGAACATGGCAATGAGATTGACCAACACACATATAAACCTGCTCCGTCAGAATCAGAAAAGAGTAGTTTAAATCTTAAGCAGGACTGAAATGTGTTCATAAACATTCCTTTCATTGTTGGTTCTGCTATAATTTTGCTTAATTAACTAATAGTTTACAATTTATTGTAATTACTAGGAAGCTTAATAAATAGCAGTAATACAGACCTGGTTTTTATTTCCCCTTTTGTATTTCCAAAAAATCTAATTTGTAGTGGTTAGCAATAATCTTGGCAACATTTTAAGCGATAACCACTTTTATTGCCAACTTTTATAGCCAAGTTTATTGCCAACCACTACATACTACATCTTGTCTTATTAAAGTAGAAAACTTTAAGATAATTATGATCCATGTATTGGCTGTTCAGATTTAATTAATTATTTTTATTTTATTCATTTACACAATAGTACTAAAATCTCAGTAGATTTTTTAATGTAACAAAAGAATATGGGTAAAAATTAGTAAATGCATACTGATGCATATTCTTTTGTTACATTCTATAGTTTAACACATTCACAACCAAGCCTAAAATCAAAACATCTGCACGGAACCGAGTAGTCTATAGCTAGTACAAAATGAACTCGGCTACCGGGTTCTCGGTATCACGCAAATGTTTTGAAGAATCCGGGAGCCGGGTCCCTGGTTCTGAATGTGTTAACAAAGGACCACTTTATCACCTGCACTTTGCTTTTTTATTTATTTGCTTTATGCATTAAGTATCAAGACACTGATAGTACATAACTCTCTCCCAAAAGTTGTTCGCAGGCCCCGCTATGTCAGAATCAACACCAATCTCCTGACAACCTCGGATGCCATCCGAGCATTCCAAGATGAAGGCTACAGGTTCATACGGTGCACGTCAGGCTCCTATGATGACTACCTCAAGCAGATCCAAGGCCTTACGGAGTATGACTTCACACAGGACTATCATGTGAAGACAGTTTTTGTGTTTTCGGCTGGAACAAAGCTACATGAGCATGAACTGTACCTGGAAAATAAAATTATTTTGCAAGATAAGGTAAAGAATCACAAAAAAGTAATACATTTTCTTTATGCCATAAGGGGGCACAATAGCAAATGGGTCACTTGACGGTAAGCAATTGCCATTGCCTGAAGATATCAGCAATATCTGGCAGATTGCAGATCTGATGCCAACCAAAAGTTTACAGTGTAATCGGTTCCAAGTGATTTTAAATAGTAGATTCCAGGGACTGTACTTCAATTGACAGTAGTAGTATAGCCATGAAGTATGAAATACGCCTATTTCTGAATACAGGAGTGATGTTGTGACGAAATCTTAACTATACATAACAAACAGGCCTATGTTTCTGAATGGGGAAGATGGAGCGCACAGATTGTTACATAGACTACTGCTACTCTACGCTTCATAGCCACATCCAGCATAATTTCAGTTTTAAAAATGTGTATCTATTGTCTTTTTGCTATAGGCGACAGCAATGGCGGTGCACTTGCTAGCGCCCCCGCCCGGCAGCGTGGCTCTAGACATGTGCGCGGCGCCCGGGATGAAAACTACGCAGCTCGCCGCGTATATGAGGAACGAGGTAAGCATGTATTGAATAAAAAACCGTTTCAGCAGCAATAGTTAACAGGATATACAGTACGCAGTGAGTTAAGATCGGTCCGCAAATTTATAACCCCCGACGCAAAAACGACGGGGTGTTGTTATAAGTTGGACGTGTCTGTGTGTGTGTGTAAATGTTTAAGTGTCTGTCTATGGCATCGTAGCTCCCAAACGGATGATCCAATTTTAATGCGTTTTTTTTTGTTTGAAAGTTATATGAGTTGAGAGTGTTCTTGACTTCTTAGCTATGTTTGGTGGAAATCGGTTCAGGTCGTCAAGGTCATCAGGTTGTTTGTTAGGTGTGATAGGAATGTCACACGTTCAGTAAAGCCATCGAGTTGGGGCTCATTGGATTTGTCTTGACTAGTTCTCTTCATGTTTCTAATTGACGAGGACCTGATGCTAGAAATTTAAATTAAAGAAAAAAAAAAAATTTTAATAGTCGGGGGTTTTTTTTAACACTGGCCAGCTAACATTTTGGTCACATAATTTAACATTTATAAGACCTCGAGTTTTATAGTTTCGCTGAGCGATCTGAAACCACCGAGTGGTTAAATTTAAATACCAGTAAACCTAAAACTTTTTTTTACAGGGGAAAATCTACGCAGTAGAGCGCAACGAGAAAAGATATCGCACGCTATGCGATTTCGTGGAGAAAACTGGCGCCACGTGCGTGGAGACTATACACAAGGACGCCCTGGAGATCAGACGGGGGGACTACGATGATGTGGAATACATCCTGCTGGACCCTAGCTGCTCTGGATCAGGTATGATTCATACCTTATCTTACAGGGCTCTTTGAACAGGGATATAGACTAGGGGTAAATGTGAATCTTAATTCTATTGCTCTGCTTGCTTCTGAAAAATGGTTTTGTTATTAGTGGGGTCACTTAATAATGGAAATTATGGATAACTCACGTCTTAAATCGGGTTTGGATCGACATGTTTCGGGCTAGTCAGTAGTAATTCATCTAAGAGCCGCGGTAACTGAGTCTCACAGTGGTTTGGTAGTTTCATGTTTTATTTAATTATTGTCAAAAATTATATTTATACGGCGTTGCAGTCTTCTTGCAGCCTTCACTGATTTACAATAAAGTAAAATAAAACATGAACACTCACTCATGATGAACTGAGCGACCGCTTGCAGTGTTAGCACTCGATTTCAGACAAGAGTTACCCGTATTTTTCATTACGAATAATACTAATATTAATAACAATAAAGAATACTAACAGTAAGTGCTCAGACAATTTAATTCAGGCAGATTATTAAAATCGTGAGCTATAAAGTTTCAAAAGTAATGACAGCGGCGTGGTGGCGTGATGGTATCGGTTGTAATATTCGAAATTATAAGAAAAAGCGCGCATAAAGCACCACGTTCATACCAACACACCTCCGCGCCGCTCCGCTTCCGCTCTCAATACATTTGGAGCTCAAAAATAATTGACAAGATGAGAAGAAGTCGTGATTTAGCAATGGCAATTAGCAACAGCTATGACAAACGATTGACTCCTTACTCTTCACTTCTAACAATAAATCAGGGCTACTGTCGATCTTTGATGCAGCATTTAACTCTGCCCCTTTTCGTTGCTTGCGCTTCAATTTCCCAATTCGCTGTTCCTAAAGTCGAATCTCTTTTCAGGCATGGAACTCTGCGTCCACAACTACATAGAAGAAACCAGGTTAGCAAAACTCACATCTCTCCAAGAGAAATTCCTTAAACATGCCATGAACGCTTTCCCTAACGCTAAAAGAATAGTCTACAGCACATGCTCTCTTTTTCCCGAAGAAAACGAACGGGTGATAACCAACGTGGTTAAAACATCCAGGGTCAAATGGAGGGTGCAAGATGTTAAAGAACTGCTTAAAGGCCAGTGGAATAATGTCGGTTCAGGCATGTATGGCAGTATGGGTACGAGGTGTATGTACGCTAAGCCTGACAGTGATTGTACGACTGGGTTCTTTCTCGCTGTGCTAGATAAAGACCAGAAGTATTTCGAGAAGAAAGATGAAGATGTTGAGGATAATGAAGATAAAGTTGAGAAGGCTAAATCTGAGGAAAATGCAAACGAAGGGGATGAAGTTGTTAAAAAGAAGAAGAAGAAGAAGAGAGATGATGATGGAGAAGGAACTAATGAATTTGGCTCTGTGGCTGAATCAGCTGTGGAAGAATCGACTCGGAAGAAGAAGAAACGGAAACGTGAAAATAAAACAGACACTGGTGAAAATATTGAAGATGGTAACGAAGATAATGCTGGTGAAACTGAAATTACAGTCGAAAATGCTGATAATGTCCCAAAAAAGAAAAAAAAGAAAAACAAATCTAATGAAGAATCCAATGAAAATGCGGACATTGAAGAAAGTGAGAGGAAACATAAAAAGAAGACCAAAAAGAATCACGGTGAAGATTCTCTAGAAGTCAATAATCATGATGACGAAAACGCACCAGAAATTAACGAGAAAAAGAAGAAGAAGAAAAAGCATAAGAAAGAAGTATCACAAGAATCTGAAGATTAATTTAGTGATTTTTATACATGGAAATAGAGTGACATCTTTACTATAAAACAATCTGTTGGCGTATCTATACTTTGTATTGTTTTGAAAATAAATGTTTGTCTACCAACTATTTATGTGTTTTTAGTTTCTTAAATGCCACAATCTTCTAATCATTTCTCAACTTAAACAACTAAGCTACATTTCTTCGTATCTACTCACTCCCAATATCCTATCACAAAAATGGCGCACCTTCTCTGGTTTAACGGGACTAATTCGATGTGTTTGAAAATTGAAATAATTAAAATTCAAAACTTTGTCGGTGCTTTTTTCAGTAAGTTATGCCCTCTGAAAATTCACATGAGCAATTTAATGGAAAAATAATCATCCCGATCTCAATTGTCACTTTAAATCCTAAAAGGCAAGTTTAGTGACTAAAGGTAAAAAGATAAATAGTTAGTGATTTTAACTATGCAGCTGCAACGTTGGTCCTCACTGTAGAAAGAAATCGTCTAATCAATCGCTTCAAGCAAGTAATAAATCCTGCACACAAGTAGGCCAAATATCAAACGACACTTAATTCGTCTAGCCGTTCCCAGAAAGTACCTAATACCTCGATATACTTTGACATTACTTTTCCAACAATAAGCGTACCATTTCACACTGTATTACCGTGAAGTAAAGTCGCAATATGAGCGAGGTACTTTTTTCTAGTTGGCTGGGCAAATCTGAGTCTTACTTTTAAGTAAGCAAGGTTTGTAGCTAAGTTAAACGGATGTTGACGTGTTTTAAAGCACGCCACGGTAGCACGATGTTCCGTGCGTTCAAATTTTCACTGCAGCGCGCGGAATCCAGGTTGGCTACGAAGTAACTTGTTTTATGAGATTATTGACAGATTTACGGTTGACAGGGTAGTTTTAATTGTTTTTATAAAAGCCATTGCATTTTTTAACTTTTAAACGTATACCTAGTACCTACTTAAGTATTTTGCTTATAAAAATGGATATTGCAGATACTTATGTATAAAAAGATTTTGTATTGTCACTTTAATACCTACTGATACCTACTCGAGAGCCGCAATATTTTGCGATTTCTATCCTTGCCTTTCGCGGCTATTTTACCCACGTTTATTGTTCACAGATGATGGTTTACTAATGCTTTTAGAGAATCTGGCTAAATATGCGATTTTCTTTTGTTTAATTCATCGAATAAAACATAAATAAAAATTATACATGTGTAAGTTGCTACGCGACTTTACCAAAAAGGCAACAACATTCTAACTGCACTAAAGTCATTCCCGTCGCCATAAACCACACCACTTAATAAGCCCCGACATGTTCCGATATTACCAAATAAATGTAACAAAGTCCTACCACACGTGATCCGGCGTTGTAAACCGGAAGACGGCAATAATTCTTTATTTTTACCCAAAGATCTTATCGTACAACCTTGAGCCAATTAGAAACAGGCCACCAGATTCGTATGCCCATTAGTTACGGTAATTCTTACGTTATTTCCAAAGAAATGAGTAAGTAATGGCTTACTTAATGCTTTAAATTAAGCCAAACTATGTCAATTATGGGCCTTGATCCATTGAACTTAAGTATCTTAACTGCATGCTTACATGCTATGACACGGTGTGCCTCAGTAGGTAGGTATAGTTACAATGCATCGACATCCACCACCACTATTCATATTTATCACTTCACCATATTTATTGTATCCTCTCTTTTTGTCGGTCTCAATAATTTCGTTTCCTTTCTGCCTCTCTAAGGTTGTCTGTAAGAGATCCCTTAAGGGATAAGTCCGCCTTTGTACTTCGCCATTTCATTTGTATTTAATTTTAGTTTTTTTGTATTTTGTGTTTTTTCCTTGTGTACAATAAAGTGTTTACTTACTTACTTACTTACTTACATCCGACTCGACAAAGCTCTGTTTCTAAAACAATATCGAGATAAGTGTATGGTGATAACACAAAACTCGTTGGTCTCAAAATACTCAAATTACAGAAAGCCTAATTTTTATTATTTAAATACCGGAATCTTAACATGGCCGAACAAGGTGTAAAACTAATAAATCTCTTTCATTTTTTAAATAAGGCAATTTATCAATTTATTTATTTATTTGACGTTTATGTGTTAGTATGAATCCACGGTAACTTGAAAATTAAGCGTAGCCGAGAATAAGTTGTTATGAATTTAAGTTACCTAATTTTAAACCTAAAGCCTTTTTTAACGCATTCCAAAATTATTGTAAAGAACCCTGGTTGTTTTTTCTCAATACCGGTTGCCTAGCAACTTGTTTTTCTCTGGGCGTGCCGCGGGGCGTATCTCGCCTCCCTCCCAACCAATCACGGACCGGATGCTCCATGTTATGACAGGCTTGACAACGACTTGTCATTGCGACAACTGTCAGTTAGCCAATATAAAGTTTAAAGGGCAGACACAAGGTTTGGTTTCGTGGCGCGCGTCTGTTATTGGCATACGATGACACCGAGTGACCAATTAGGGAGTGTGGGTGTAATTTCATATGTTTAGTGACTAATGATGTGCTTTAAATATACAGTTATAAAAAATCTATTCTACCCGTGTGGTGCCGGGTTAGAATAGCACCTCCCCCTTTCTTCCCGTGGGTGTCGTAAGAGTCGACTATGGGAAAGGGTTAGTGTATTGTGGGCGATGGGCTAGCAACCTGTCACCGCGATATCACGTTTAACCATCTGGTTACCCTGAATATGCTAAACGTGGCACTGAATTTTTGAATTCATGTGCTCTGCCTACCCCTTTTGGGAATACAGGCGTGAGAATATGTATGTATGTATGTAAAAAATCTGTATAACTACTGAAATAAAACGAACACATGCTCGTCTTATATCGATATTAGTTCGAAGTTTTGGTCCAATTCGTGAACCATTATTGGGAGCACACACGAACAAACAATGGTTTAATAAGTAATCTATGCAATACAGACAATCACGGCTGTGTTCCCAAAAGGGGTAAGCAGAACACACGAAACATGACATAGACAAAATCTTTACCATTTCACGCCTCGCAGCCACTTCTAGCATTATTTTAGGTTTAAGAACAGATGGAAGAGGTAAAATGGTGACAGGTTGCTAGCCTGTCGCCTAAAGCGTACAGTCACGAACCGGGATTGTTGAGCCACTTGCCACTGTTCGCAATTCAGACGTGTAATCATTGACCGATGTGACCACCTAGATGCCAGCTATTGGATTAGTATTACACGACCAAGTTACAAACATAGGTAGGTGGCTCAACAATCCTTGTTCGCGATGGTACTTAAAACCATTTCCTTAGCCGCCTTTTACGACATCCATGGAAGAAATGGAGACGTGCTATTCTACTAATACTATGATATGGTACTATGCAGTAGAGTCACATAACTACAAAAATTTTGAGTCCATAAGTTTACGCGTAGAGCGTCTACGCCCGTAGCACCATCGTAGCGGGTCTACGAACCACAGCCGAAACAATGTACGAATAAGTTATGAAACCCTAGTAAATGTTGTTAACCAATTTAGCTTTTCTAGATCTAGGTCCAGATTTGGCGCAAGCACTAAATGGGATCGTGGAATTTGCCTAGTTAGTCTGCCGTTATAATTTTATAATAAGAATACTAAGTAATTGGGTCTGCTAGTAACTAAAGCACTTTCTTTGTTATTTAGCGAAGTTTCATATGAAATATTGGCCCTTGATTTTATCATCATAATAAGTGTTATTTTTGTGTATATGTTATTAGAAACATGAGGGTTACTTATCTAGAGCAATTTTTTTTCGAGAACCTAAGTAATTAATGTGGTGTAGTGTGATATCAGGTTTAGAATAACACCTCTCCATTTCTCCCGTGGATGTCGTAAGAAAGGTCCTAAGAAAATAGGTTGATTAAAGTATATTTAAGGCGACAGGCTAGCAATCTGTCATTAAAACACCACTAACTGTAGTCATAGTTAATCACCATGGTTATTACACCGACGTCCATTTTCATTGCCCGTAAGTGCAGTCATAAACTCTTGACATTTAGTTAATTAATCACATAACCAGTGATTGGGTGTGACATTTCACGCTAGCGTCACTCCGATCGCTTAACTCACATATTGTGCAGTCAACGTTATAATGTAAGTATTAATTTATATAATATCAAACAAATTGAATGCTGACCTACCATAAAACTTATGGAAAAGACTCCAATGGAGAGATCTCTCTCCAGACAGATGTTATGGCTGGAGACCGAAGTCCACATAGAGAAAGTTGGAAGTATTTATGCAACCGATCATTATAACTATTTGGATTTTGACATCTTAAGTATGATAAATTCTGTGTATCAGTAAATTTTATTTTACACACACACAACACACACACACACACACACACAAACACACACACACACACGTACACGGGGGTGTAGTGCCGTGTTAGAATAGCACCTCCTCCTTTCTTCCCGTGGGTGTCGTATGACGTCGACTCTGGGAAAGGGTTAGGGTATTGTAGGCGATGGGCTAGCAACCTGTCACTGCAATATCACGTTTAACCATCTGGTTACCCTGGAATTGCTAAACGTGGCACTGGATTTTTGAATTGATTGATTGATTGTGTATTATAATATGTGAATGTTGTGCTTAAATACGTATTTAGTGCCGGTAGTCTATCTCGCGCGCGTTGACTCGCGCCTCGCCTTACTAAGGCTGAGTATTTTATTTCTATTCTAAACAATGACGCAGTAGACATGGCAGTCAAAAACCGTCAGCTATCTTAACGACCTGCCGAGTCCGCCGCGTATCTCCAACCCACATTTCACCGCCGTACGATTACCAGCGGGCTTTAAACTACTCTGCCTATTATACGGCATCATACCATCGTAATCATTCCGGCAAATGATGAAAATAAATGTACATTTCACGCTTGTATTGTCAAATAGAGTAGCCAGAGCACAAATAACGTTACATCGACAAAACAACCACTATTTCACGTTTTGTAGCCGCACCGCTTTAAGTAGGTACAGTCACGAACCGGGATTGTTGAGCCACTTGCCACTGTTCGCAATTTAGACGTGTATTCAATGACCGATGTGACGGACTAGATGTCAGCTATTGGATTAGTATTACACGACCAAGTTAAAACATACAAACATAGGTAAGTGGCTCAACAATCCCTGTTCGCGATGGTACATTTTTAACCGACTTCAAAAAAAGGAGGAGGTTCTCAATTCGTCGGGATCTTTGTTTTTTTTATCATTATTTTTTTTTATGTGTGTTCG
>BHDV01041275.1:202400-230852 GCA_005406045.1 Adoxophyes honmai | reverse complement strand
TGCTAGCCCATCGCCCACAATACACTAACCCTTTCCCAGAGCCGACTCTTACGACACCCACGGGAAGAAAGGGGGAGGTGCTCTTCTAACCCGGCGCCACACGGGATATAAATTAAAAGCCATACTAATATTATAGATGGGAAAGTGTGTTTGTTTGTTTGTTTATCAGTCTTTCACGGCTAAACGAAATAACGTAGTGACGTGATTTTTGGGTGGAGAGAGTTGAAGGAATGGAAAGTGACATAGGCTACTTTTTGTCTCTTCAAAACTCCCCATTTCACTAAAGTGAGAGGTGAAAGTTTGTGGAGAATACCGCAATTTTCTATGTAGAAAGCTATAAATTGGTATATGGGATGGACTATCTGTTCTGTGCTACCCCGAAATTAACGCGAGCGGAGCCGCGGGCAAAAGCTAGTATAGTGTATATGTTATATAGTGTCTATGTCTGGCAAATAGGTACACACTAGACTATTATATGTATACACATTTTCAACAGTATCTGATAAAACAAGGGTTGAGAATCAAACGCCCGAATATTTACCCTTTAAGAGCATGGCGTGAGAATATGTACCTATGTATGTGTATGTAAGAGCATGGGGGTCCTACGAAGACGCGCGACTCTACATGAATGCCTTGATATGAAATAACAATGGCTTTGTCTACGTAGCGTTAGCGTTATGTGCTCTGCCTACCCCAATCGGGAATACAGTCGTGACGTATGTATGCATGTATTTATCTAACTCTGGATAAGAGCCTTTTCCTTTTGAACTACTTTATGCAAGAAATCATGTTTGCGAAACAGGCCAGTTACGAGTATTTGTCTATTCACAAACCTTTAAGTCATCACCATACTTACTCAATCCCAAACATGTTGCCTTCTAAACATGCTCTAAAATCTTACACCCGCTATTTTGCATTAACTGTTCCCTCAAGTCTATACCAGGGATGGCGAACCATTGGCACTTATGCCATAAACTGCACGGAACAAAAATTCTTGGCACGTAAACTCCTTCATCACACGGTTACTTAAAACAGCGAATCAAGTTCAGTTAATATTCTTCGACAGGACGTCATATAGGTAGATTTTTAATTATTATCAAACTTTCTTACCATTAATTCAAAAATGTGCTCTGCCTACCCCTCCTGGGAATACAGGCCTGAGAATATGTATGTATGTATGTATTTCTTACCATCGTTAAAAAAGGTGTGTGGTGTCGGGTCTAGAATAACAGTTCTCCATTTCTTCTGTGATGTAGTAAGAGGCGACTTTAAGAAATAGATTTAGGTATGCTTCAAGCGACAGGCGACAGGCTTGCAATCTGTCACAATAGTGATCTACCTCTTCCATCAGAAATAAACCTAAAATCATGCTAGAAGTGACTGCAAAGCGAGAAATAATCATGATTTCGTCAATGTAACGTTTCGTGTATTCTGCCTACCCCATTTGAGTATAAAGCGTGATTGTATGTATGTATAAAAAAGGTTCGCGATCTCTGCTCTATGCTAATGCAAGCGGACAGTGGAAGTACGTCACCCCGCATCATTAGCATATGCTAAGCGGCTGCTAGCCGCATGGAACACTCCTAGGTACTTGAACTTGACTGGGCTGTGAACGCGAGTGACATTTAATGCCTGATGGGTATCTTCAAGCGTTTCGACAGTCTCATTCATTTGGACACTATTCTGTAAAAATATGGAAGAATATTCCGATACAGTCGTTTAGTTATTATAGAAACAGGAACTCTAACAAATAGTTGAGAGTCTTTCTCAAAAAAGTGGCAACGATTAATTAATTTTGCATTTTTTTTAAAAGTGTGTTTTTCTTCAAATTTTTTTTAGACAATAGCTAAAAATATAATCAAATAACCGAAATAACTTAAAGGGAACAAAATATTTCCTTCAGTTTAGAAGATATAGGTCCTCAAAGTTTTTGATGTACAGGGGAACGACAATTCATAGTCAGGTTATCGACAATGGTCGCAGGTTAACGGCAATCATACGTAAACCTAAGCAAATTTCATAACAGGTGAACGACAAGAGGAAGCAGATGATTGATGAGCAAATCAAAACAATTTTAAACTGCCATTAAGTGCTTTATTTGATGCGTTTTACGTAACTTATGAAAAAAAAACACCCGTAGCAATGTAACAAAAAAATTTTGTTCTTAGGATGGGTTGGGTTGGTTCATAGTATTTATATTACAAAAATCTTTTTGTACTTTACTTTTTTCCTATATTCAGCATACAATTCCAGATTATCTTTAATTTTCTTAACCTTCGTTTCTCCTTTTCTCTCTTTTTTGCTAGTATTTCTCCATTTTAGACAGGTGAACGACGTACACGTAATGGACAAAATGACAGTTACAGTATTAATCTTAAGCGAAAAGTTTGTTTGATAAATTTCGCATTTACACACATGAAAGTAAACCGCCTTTTACATATTTTAGGCTATTATCAGATAATTAGCTCATACAGAAACCAAAATATGAAAGACAGAATAAAGACAACTTACCCGTTACAAACTCCAGATCGCGTGAATGTATTGTTTGTTTTTTTTTCACCGACACATGGCTGACTTGCTACTTCCACCAGCGTTAGCAGACAGTTGCAGCTTTCGTCTCATGCTGGGTGAGATGGATTAGGCGTGATAGAATTCGCACAGGAATAGCGTTTATGTCGTGACAGGTGAGCGACAAAAACTACCGTGGACAAACTTTAATTGCATATAATTAGCTATGTAGGTACAATTCTTTTATTCGAAACAATAATATTAAATCTTGATCATATAGGTCAGTGAAATATAGAACACAAATAAAAATAAATTGGAAACATATACGAGTTTTTTAGCTCCAAACATAAGTCCCTCGCGTTGGGACACGACAAGTGAACGACAAAACGTAGTTTTAATTATTTTTTTAACCTATTAATTTACATTATTTTTATGTTAAAACATTTGGCCACTATGTAAAAGATGTCTTTTAATTTAAATACACTTTTTAATTACAAGATTAGTGCTTGACAAAAAAAAAGTTCTAAGAGAAACCTACTGACAGGTTGCGTTGCCACTTTTTTGAGAAGGACCCTTGATAACATCACCAAAATTTGAAGCAGGTTCGTATGAAATGCAGCCAGATGAATGAGGTGATGGAAATGCTAAGAATAATCGCTCTGATATGCCTGTGAGTCGTAAAACTTATTAGTTGTGAGCTAAATGTCCGTGCGATCGACGCTGTCCGACTATGACTAGTGCTACATGTAATAGGTACAGTCAAGGAAATTGATACCTATGCCACTTTGAACCTATTCATAGTGAGTTTCATAATTATTGCTTTAATTAGTAGAAAGTTTGGTATGTCACAGTGACATTTCTTGTGAAAAGGTACAAAGTGGCACATTTATCAATTTCCTTGACTGTACATGTTAAAGCATACAATACATCGCGCCTGTTACCCCAAATGGGTTAGGCAGAACACACGAAACGCTACATAGACAAAACCATGACTATTTCACATTACGTGGTCACTTCTAACAATTTTTTATAATTTTTTTTAAAAAAGAAATAAAGAATCAAACACTGAAAAGAGATATCAGTGATAACCCATGGGGGGTGTGGGTCCGACCGTCGGGTTTTTAGCCCGTGAGAGTCGTGGCACTGACCGAGCCTCCCTTCTCGGTGTCCATAACGGATTTTTTCCTGGCGGTTGGACACCGCGCCCCAAAAAAAAAAAAAAAAACAATTTTTTATAGGTTTTGAGTTGGCATGGGCAGGTTGCTAGTCTATCGCCTAAAATATCTTAACCGTTTTACTTAGTCGCCTGTTACTGTTTTTCGCATTTAACCAGTAGACATGAGCAATATTTAAAAAAATTAAAATTTTCGATCTACCTATCTCTAAGATGTCTGTTTTTTTTTAATTTTGTAGTATGAAATATCTGTAAACGTATAGACTAGTGTAGAGCAACTAAGAAACTAATTAATATTTTCCTACAACTATAATAACATGCTGTGTGGTGCCGGGTTAGAATAGCACCTCCCCCTTTCTTCCCGTGGGTGTCGTAAGAGTCGACTCTGGGAAAGGGTTAGTGTATTGTGGGCGATGGGCTAGCAACCTGTCACTGCAATATCACGTTTAACCACCTGGTTACCCTGAAATTGCTAAACGTGGCACTGGATTTTCGAATTCACGTGCTCTGCCTACCCCTCTTGGGAATACAGGCGTGAGTATATGTATGTATGTATGTATAATAACATTGACCACTGTAAAATCATGAAGTGCATTTGCCAATCCATCATACATACCCAGAGACTAGTAATCAAATAGACTGACAATATCATCACAAACGTTCTTCGAAACTAGCTTCACTAGGTGGCGATGTATAAACGGTATCTTAGTTTCATAGTAAATGTAGGACAGAGAGACCCCGTTTATATGTAGAACTTCTAGCAAAGCTCATATTTCAGAAGTACGCCTGTGAAGTATTTTTACTTGTCTATATTAGGGACTATACAGTACGTTAACTAAACCCTGTACTATACCTGTTTCAAGGCGTATGTTGGTATCAAGTACAAAGCGTACAACCCTTTCTTTAAATAGCCCAGTGAAAATTATTGTCAATGTCTCGAAAAATTTACAATCAAAGTTCTTATTACTGTAAATTTTTACTTAATAAAATGAAATAGTTTAGTATTAACTTTCGCATTTCAATACATAGATTCATGTGCCAAAAGAATCTCCCTCGCAAGATCCTTAACGTCATTGAATTTGTCCGAACTGTTTTGTCCTAATGGGCATTAACCCTAACGATCAAATGCTATAGCAATCATTTTCCAAAATTCAAAGAAAGTTAGAAATCAAGTAAGTTAGAAATCAAATAGGTTAGATTAGGTTTGTTTTATGACCATACACAGCGGATAGTCAAAACAAAAGAATGAACAGAAATAGAAACTGAAATAGAATGTTGTTAAAACGAAAGATATTGCATATGAGTTGTTAGGACAAATAATTATTATTACATAAAACGTTAGGGAACGCCAAAACAGGTTTAAAAACGTTAGGATTCCCGAAAAGATCCTACCAACAATAGTACAGGGTTTAAAACATGCTGTAGTTAAGTCGTGACCGAATAGGGCTTCAAGCTGTGGGGCCCGAGCAGGTTCCGCTGGCTCGCAGCTGACAGCTCCATGCTAGACAGCGACGAGGACGCGCCTTTTGTCGTTGTGTCGTTGCCTGTCTCCGTGCCTGAACCTCCTGTAAGTACCGACTCTTGACCTGTTAAATGTTGATACACAGTTAGGTAATACCCTGTTTTACGCGACCACGTTATGCGCGGTTTCACTTTAACGCGAATTCCAAATTTCGCAAAAAGCCTCGCATAACATAATGAAGTCATCAACTTCTCTATGATCGCGGGAATCCCGGCTTATTCTGAACATTCTGTTTGAAAAATTGGGTATTCTCATCGACTTTGCTATATGGGGATTCGCTCGTTCGTTTCGTTTATTCCGTCATGTTAGTCCGGCTGGCAGTTGTTTGTTGGAGATACAATACAATAATTTAATGCTACGTCAAAAATTCTGCCTATGTTTTTATAATCCTCGATACGCGAATTTCAGTTAACGCGATTTTCTCCGGAAAGAATCGCTCGCGTAAAGCGGGGTATTACTGTAGGTACCTACAGTCACGAACCGGGATTGTTGAGCCACTTGCCACTGTTCGCAATTTAAGCTAGGTTTACACGGGGTTAGTAGCTAATGCTTAGTACTTGTCACTTGCACTTGTCACAGGTGTGTAAACTTGTTGTATAAGTGCTTAGTATTAGTGGAACTGCAAGTGCAAGTGATTAGAAGCCGTTCCTATTTACTAAGCGACAAGCACCTACCCCAGGTAAAAAGCTACTAATACTTGTCACTTGTCGAGTGGTGTAAACATTTAATGACAAGTGCAATTTGATTAGTGATTAGTAGATTACCTAGTCAAAGCTGCCGAAGTGTTTTGTTACTAATACCATTCTCTAACACCACTGTGTAGACGGTTACTTGCCACTTGTCACTGTGCATATAAGTCCCTAACCACCTACACTAATGACAAGTACTAACCCCGTGTAAACCTAGCATAGACGTGTAATCAATGACCGATGTCACCGACTAGATGTCAGCTATTGGATTAGTATTACACGAACAAGCTACAAACATAGGTAAGTGGCTCAACAATCCCTGTTCGCGATGGTAGGTTGGTACTTCAGTACACGCGGCGGCGGTGCGAAGTGTCGCCACAAAACATATACGTACAGAATACGTGCGATAGCCTTCAACGTATTTAAAATGTAAGGAAATATTGGAGAAGGTTTCGCTTTAGGAACAATATAAAACAATTCCACATTTCTTTTAACAGCTATTGAACAACTTCCAGGGCACCTAATTATAAATTTGTAGTAAGTGTACCGCATGTACCGAAGCTACAACTTGTAAATTAGACGAAAAAATACATAATCCAATGTTTTTCTTATAAATATTCAAGAGTTTTGCGTGTGGAGTGGCGGCGGTGTGCGTTGAACCAGATAAGGTAATGGGTATGGGGTCTACAGGTTGATGAAAAATGGTCGTGCGAAAGGAATGTGGAAGCGACACATCCATTTTCTTTGTTTACACGACTCGTAAAAATGATGTAGGTATACAGCTTTATGATACATATTGGTATCGAGTAACAAAACCGCATATTTCGAAGTGTGCTGACTGGCAACATGGTTTGTTACTGGATACGTTTTTAGAGCAGATAATTTCAATTTTAAATCAGCTTACCTAATTTGTGATCTAATAGAAGATATCTCTTTAGTGTTCTCTGCCTACAGAAAACGTGTAATGTCTAGCTGAAAAAACTAGTGCTTTACCACATTGGTTTGACTTGGCCTTTATTAGGCTATATCTTAACAAAATCGCCGGTGACGGTAACAGCAAAACCACAGCACTTTCCCAAAACGGCACAACTAATCGCCTAGTCGATTACGCTAAACCGCCAAAGCGGAATAAAACCACCCCCTAAATAATAAAATCCGCTCCAACCCTTGGATGCCCCAATTACCTGGTAAGCGACAAAATGTACAACATTTTCGCCGTATTAATTTCAAACGCCGCAGTCTACTTGTTATGCAGCAATTCGAGACGACCTCGCCCGCTTCACACGTGCGATGACTGGGCTCGACGTGTGTGAAAACCGAAAACCAAACAATACAGACCCCTGAAGAGACTCAAAAATTCCCCAAATGGCTCGCGTGCCGAGTATTCGCGAGGGGATGGGAAGGTCAGTCCGAGTGGTTAATTGTAATTGCACGCACAGACTGAGCGATAAGCATTGTCCTTGGCGAACGGTCAGTACCACCGGCCAAGGACTTCGGAATAATTTGGTTGTCGAAAGAACTGCTTGTTTACGCGAGCAGTAGTTCTTCGGTCGGGGCGCCGGTCGCCCGCTGTGCAAAATATCGCGAATCCGCATTCGTTATTACCCTAAAAGTGCCGAAGATTTGAGAATTACCGTCATGGTTGGTAATTGTTTAAATTTGTTTAAACACTAGAATTAATTCATTCGAATTTGATAAAAAATAATACTTATAATTATAACACTAGTTGCATACTTTCAATTAAAATGAAAATATTTGTACATTAAAATCAACAATGATGTGGATTTTTACGAATCTTTTAGATAGATAATCATCCACATTTACAACAATATTTTTGTACGTAATTATTAAAAAAAAAAAACTAAACTAATTAGCTCAGGGACCCAAAGAGGGTCTTGGCTTCCGAAATGAGAGTACGCCATCTGTACGTAATTATTAATGCTAAATTATTATCTGACGTCGTCAAGTAATAAAGCCGTAGCGCTAACTAAACCAGGTTAAATGCATTGTTATTCGCATAAAATTTCAGAAAAAGTCCGGCACTCGGAACTAAACGGAATTCCCTCGTAAACCTAGAATTCTTGAATAAATCCGCCTTTGTTAACGCTGACTGAACGTAATCATTTACATAAGACTAAGTAAAAATGTAGATTGGCAGAAACAAAGGGTTCGAAGCGATGGAATTAATTCCTAGCATAAATTAACGCCTTATCAATAATAAGGATAAAATAAAGGTATACTCAAAATTTTCAATGTAGTCGTACATTTACTTAGTTTTAAATAAATATCAGAAAATAAAATAAAGTCTTGGAGGTATTCAAAAGTTTGTTTCCGGACATTGTCGATTAGTTAATCAAACAAAAAATTTAGTCTTCGAAGTCACTCTCATACGCTTATTTTATCACAAAAAAATTTTTACGTGCGAGAAAATACCTACTAACTTATTCCAAAACAACATTTTATTCTATTTCGGTTCAAGATGACATGAAAAAAAGTTCTAGTAGGTAACCTACGAGAACCTTTCATAGCTTCGAGTTCCAAATTGCACCTTGCATTGTATAGACGTTAGTGAATTTGGCGATGTTAGCCGAAGCACATTCATCAGCCGATGCAACCGGGTCAGGGGCGATCGCACCCTCGGAAACAATTGAAGTGGAATTAGGCAACAGTTTAGTTAAATTGGCAAGTGTTGAAGGAAAATGTGCTAATGGCATTTTATGCTGGGTCGCGCACGCTACACAGTGGGTTACGGATAAGTAAATACGCAAGAAACACGTGTAATCAGTTATGTTACGTTACCTAATGTTATGGAACGCTTTCTTTTGTAAGTGGATAATGTAATGCTAAAAACTAATTTAAAGATTAATTGAACATTTTTATCCGGAAACTTAAATTTTAACCGGAAGAACAAAATGTAACTGGCTGATTATTCTAGCGTTTCATTCAACTGTCTCATTCATCGGGCTGTATTTCATACTAATTTGTCGTTGATTTACGATGTCTAATAGATAATTAAACGACCGTAACAGAATATTCTTCTACTTTTACAGAAAATGTCCAGATGAATGACACGGTTGAAACACGCTCAAATGAAAATTGGACAACGAGTTTTTCTTACTCGGATCAGTTATTGGTTGTCATTGGGCCCATACTTAGTACAATGTTTATTTTCATGCGATATATCAAGAGATTTTTATAAGTCTAGTACTTTTTAGCAGACATTAATTTTGGACCAATCGCAGTCTACTTGGACAGAATACGAATATGTTATTGCCTTTGACAAGGTGGCTCGTTTATCTACAAGAGAGGTGTGCAAGTCGGTAGAGGGCGCCCTCGAAGAACGTTATATCAACGAGATCGGGAATGTTCTAAAAAGAGGGCAAAATACTAGTAGAAGTAGGCATGTACCCGAAACCGACGACCGTGTATGACGAGAGTGATGAATAAGCAAAACAAGAGTAGCATGCCAGAATAGAAGCGAATGGCGCTGTCTTGTCTCCGTTTACTCCGTATAGGGCGTGATTTTGTATGGATAAAAAATCTTACCAAGTTCGATGGCAAACAGTTTAATAACTCATTGTGGATATGTTCTTCACCACTCTTAACCTCATTACCACGCAGGCAGCAAGTTACGGCAAAAAGAACGGCATGTGGTACGGGGGCACCGTGGCAGCGCCCGCCGGCAGCGGCTGGTCCCGCGCCGGCACCCGCAAGCAGTCCGTGGCGGAGTCCGACGCCCCCCCGCCAGGCGGCGGCAAGCCCGCCAGCGGACGCGTCATCCGCATCATTAACAACATGGACCACTCTATACAGGTGAGAGGGAAATCGTCCAAAGATCCGGAGGGATCGTTCAAACTTCGAAGTTCGAATGTTCATAAAGATTGGTCGTACTTCGAATGTTTATAAAGATTGTTCAAACTTCAATTGTTTACTTTTTCAAAACGTCGCTTTAAAACGCGGAAAACGCATAGGTAGAACGTGACAGAAAAATTGTTCACGACAAACTTTTTTTTTTTAATTTAGCCTTTCAAATTTTTTAATAAGTTTTGTGACAGTCCATTATCATACAACGTACGACAAAACTGACTATTAAAAATGAGTTTCTAATTCTTATCACTTGAAAGGAAAGTACTTATAGATTAGATTTATAACAGGACAGCGTCCCCTTTTTTTCTGATAATGCTCTCATACAATTAGCTACATCACTGGTTATCGTCACTGTGGGTTCAAAATCTATTTTAGTTTTGCAAAAGCTTTAACGTTACACTCTTTGACCATATTGTTTCTAAATGAAAATCAAAAGACCATTATTTTGCCTGTTTTTTTTTCTCTCTTAGAAATCATAATTGAAGCACTCTGCCACTCTACCTATATACGGGTGTCCCAAAGTTATGGGACATGAAGGGGAAGTACCTTAAATATCGTAGATAGTGTATTTTGCTCAAAGAAGACTTTATCTTATTTTCAAAAGTTAGTAATTCTGCATTCATAGATTTTCTAAAAATTACTTGCTTCGTCTGGGAATCGAACCGACTAAAATGTCAAAAAAAAAACATCCTGTTTTTATGATGCCAATCGAAAGAATAGCTAAAAAATAATAACTCTGCTTAAGTAACATAGTATTTTAAAAGAAAGGAACAACGTGAAATTAATCACTTTAATCAAATTAAAAACATACATGAAACTGTCGTAGTCAATTAATTGGGTATTTTTGTGTAAATAATTAATTAAAAGCTCAAAATGTGATCCCTCTTGTCTTACACAAATTGCCAATCTTTTAATGAGTCTGCTGCCTGTTGATCTTCGGACCTTACCCCATTAGATTTTTTCTTTTGGGGATACGTAAAAGATAATTAATATGCTATACAAAAAGCGATACGAGAACGTGGGCGAGTTACAAACAGAATTGTGCCATATCACATCGAGTGTTCACCATAAAATTGTTAGAAAATCAACAGGCAGCGGACTCATTAAAAGATTAGCGATTTGCATCAGACAAGAGGGATTTGAGCTTTTAATTAATTATTTACACAAAAATACCCAATTAATTGACTACGACAGTTTCATGTATGTTTTTAATTTGATTAAAGTGATTAATTTCACGTTGTTCCTTTCTTTTAAAATACTATGTTACTTAAGCAGAGTTATTATTTTTTAGCTATTCTTTCGATTGGCATCATAAAAACAGGATGTTTTTTTTTTGACATTTTAGTCGGTTCGATTCCCAGACGAAGCAAGTAATTTTTAGAAAATCTATGAATGCAGAATTACTAACTTTTGAAAATAAGATAAAGTCTTCTTTGAGCAAAATACACTATCTACGATATTTAAGGTACTTCCCCTTCATGTCCCATAACTTTGGGACACCCTGTATATATCATATCAAACTTATTGCTGTAACAATAGGTATGCAGGTTCAAACAAGCTCTCCAATAGGTATACTCGTAAGTAAATACTTTATTATCCAGCGTGACTTTTTAATATGCAAAAAACGGTATTAAAATCGAATCAACTGAATTTCCAAGAACTAGCATTCGTACGAGCGCTAACATTGTTTTCATTATCAACCTTCAAGGGCCGTAATCACCGTAAATGTGAATTTATTTCACGGATTTGCTGCTTTAATAAGTGGTTTGTGGGATGGCCTTGGCCAATAAACAGTGTTGTGGATATGAAACGCCTAGCGAGGGTTCGAGGCTATGTACGGTAATGTGTTATTACGATATTAGTTGTTTCATACGGTAAGGGCGAAAATCGTATTGATAGTTAACTTATGACTAGAGAACGGATTATGTGCAATTGCATGTGCCCATATGCATTTTGTCCCTAAAATTATTTTATTAAAAGTTAAATATCGTACGATATCGTACGTATTTTATAGTCTAACCACTTATCAATACATCGTTAGACGCTAAGACTTGAACAAAAGTCGTTAAATTGGTAACACAGACACGGAAACTCGGATTGCCGGTGAATGTCGACCGGCACGCCGCGTCTGTCGTGATCAGTTCAGTTTATTATTTGGTGACTAGTCGCTTCGTGTGCAAACTTGTCTTCTTTTTTTTACTGATTTCAGTTTGTAACTAATTGTTTTTGAGTAGCCATGTGGAAGGCCTTAATAATTTACGATGGAAATATTTTCAAACAATACTTATAACTTATAAATGCTTTCATTGGTGCAGTGTCGTGTTTTACTAAACTTGCGGACAACGCAGCCGTTCGAAGAGGTCCTAGAGGACTTAGGACAAGTACTGAAGATGAGCGGTGCTAAACGAATGTACACGATCACGGGACAAGAGGTAAATCTCCATAGATCTCCATAGGTCTTTTACATTTTTAAGAGCATTTTAGTTTTCTGTGCCTATTAATAATCACATGCCTCTTTGAATTGATTCACGCGATGGAGTGCAAACTGCGACTGTAATACCTTTACTAAAAGCTACAAACGCTCTGACAAGGGAAGCGCAGCGGCGCAGCGCGTTGAGCGAAACTCTTTTTACCCAGCCGGTGTTTTGCGCGCCATCTTGGGTAGGTATAATTTCGAATTTGACAACCAATACTGTCACACCAGCGCGCCGCTTCTGCAGTGTGCGTTTGAAGCTTATCTTAATAACTACACATATGGTCCTTCGAGCCGGATAAGTAAGTCTTACTTCCCTTGTACAGGTAAGGAGTTTCTCCCAGCTCCGTAATGAGTTTTCTGATGTGGAAACCTTCTACTTGGGCTCTGTGATGATGGCTCCAGCCCTGAGCCCCGGAGTTAGCGCCCCATTGCCTGTGGAATCTCCCATGAGGAGGTAAGAATTTTATACATTTTAACTTACAAATGTCTTGTAGACAAGTTCATAGCATACCATTGTGATTTATGACATAACCGCCTTAAATTATTAAAATAAGTAAAATTTGTTTGTCTCATTTTAACGAGAAAATGTGTGACTGTGTACAGGAACCATGCATAATTATTTAACTTTGAAGGTCATTCTAATCTAATTTTGAATAGAAAAAAAATCGTTCAAAAAAGTTTAATTTTATTGAAGTGATTAATTTTAGTAAAAAGTAAACAACTCTTTTTGTACAAAAAAAAATTGATTTTGTATACCTACAGTATAACTAACTCTTTCCAGCCAGATTTCCTATTTGCAATATTTACTTAAAAAAAATATTTATATACTTAAAAAAATTAGTTCCTTTCAAGTTTCTTGCGGCGCATTTTTCTTGGCAATGTTGGTCTTTCGGGATCGCTAGTACGAGTAGAATCGAAAATGACGTGTAAAAGTGCACTGGCGCCAATTTGCTATTAAATTTGAATTTTGAATTTTAAATAAATAAATGTTAACTAGATCTCGGTCGAGAGGCAACGTGTCCACGGCCGTGCCCGCGTCCGAGGAAGTGTCGGTGCGCGGGCGGCGCGCGCGCAGCAAAAGCCGGCCGCGAGTGCTCTACGCTCCGGAGGGCGAAATCGTCCGCAACTCAGGTGACAATTTGAAGTTAATTTCTGTGACTACGCTATTCACATCCCTTTTAGTTATTGGCTGTGTAGGGACACCTAGCGCCATCTATCATCGATTGGTAAGAATTTCTACTGTCAAGAAAAAAGGAAGCCTACATCCCGATATCGAAGTTTCGACGATCGGTTGCATAAATACAATTTCCAACTTCCTCTCTATGGACTTCGGTCCCCAGGCATAACATCTGCCTGGAGAGAGATCTCTCTATTGGAGTCTTTCCCAAAGCTGGATTTAAGGGGCAAGGCAGTCATTACCCCTCCCTCTGGGCTGGGTCTTTGTCCATTAAAAATCTAATTGGAACTTGTCTTAACAAAAAAAAACATTGTACCATCATGCAAAATAGATCCGACCGTGTCACCTACGTGTGATCTTTATAGCGATAAATACCTAATACTGAGATAGTATGTAATTATATGAGCTCGCAGGCTAACTGGACTGAATAGTCAGGGCTGCTCCCAGTGATCAACTGTATTATGTGTGGGCTTAATTGCCCATTAGTCTTCATCAGCCTCTAACTATAACCCTGTTGTTGACATAACCAAACTTATACCCTAGACTACACCCTACTGGAAGTGCTCAAAGAGGAGCCGATCCGCGTCACGATCCGCGGCCTCAGACGCACCTTCTACCCGCCCATCCACCACGCTCCCGTCGACAACGCGCCGCCAGAGAAGAAGCTGGCTCTTGAATGGGTGTAAGTAACAATTTCTTATTTTATAAGTAAGTGACCAATGAAATACACTTTACAACTTAAGTTATACAGAACTAGCTTTCCGCCCGCGGCTCCGCCCGCGTGGAACTCGGTTATATTGCGGTATAAAGCACAACTATAAGAAAACTTCTCGTTTCAAACGACACACGGCGTCATCGATCTATCATCTATCGATCGGTTATCGTTTGATATCGATCGATGATAGATCGATATCGATCTATCAAGCAAACTATATTTTTGTTTTCCCTCGGGAAAATCAATTTTTTCCGGGATAAAAAGTAGCCTATGTCACTCTCCGTGCCCTAAACTATCTCTACCTAAAAAATCACGTCAATCCATCGCTCCGTTTAGCCGTGAAAGACGGACAAACAAACAAACAAACAAACAAACAAACAAACAAACAAACAAACAAACACACTTTCACATTTATATATTGGTAAGGATAGCCAGAAATTGACCATAAATATTTTAACCAGTGGACGGGTATATACGCGTTTGAAAATCCCTTTTTTCCCGGAATTTTCATGAAAAAAATTGCCCAGTTTTTTATACACCGGCTATTAGTCAACCGCCTGGCATCGCAATGTCGAGCAGGTATAACAATCGCGGGTGCAGGTGCGCGCTGGCTAAAACGGGACTTGCAGAGCCGTATAAACTAGCCATAACACAGCGCAATGACTTGAAAAGCGATGAAATATTTTCTTCCCACAAGGCCTACAATCAAAATCTTCAGGAAACATTTTTCAGGCGTTATTAGACGCGTATACCCGATCATTAGTTAAAATAAACACGGTAATTAAGTGATTATCTTCCGCCAGTTACGGCTACCGCGGTTCCGACTGCCGCCGCAACCTCTGGGTGCTGCCGACCGGGGAGCTGCTGTACTACGTGGCAGCGGTGGCAGTCATGTACGACAGGGACGAAGAGTCGCAGCGGCACTACACTGGCCATACTGAGGATATACAATGGTGAGATTAGCACAGTAAGGCGCGAGATAGACTGTACCTCTCGCTGTCTTGCTACGGACGTCAGTCCCCTTAGCACGACAGGGCGCGAGTAGAGATACGCGCGACATAGACTATACCTGTCACTGTCTAACTAGAGACGTCAGAAAGTGACGGGTAGACGGGATGGACTGACCAGGTCAAGTCTGCACTCCATGGTTCTCTCCACGAATGCACTAGAAAAGCTACAGTTCGGGAGGAATGGCGACGGATAGTTAAGCTTGCCACCACCCCTGATGTGACGACCACGACCACTCTGCCAAGAGTGTGACGACGAAGAAGAGAAGAGACTATCTCGCGCGCGACGCGACTAGAGCGTATTGCCGTGCTAAGCCTACTGGTGTGAGTTGAGATCTGTGTTGGTTATAAATAGTTGATTATAAAATAATATTTTTTTTTTTGGATTGGTTTTATGCTATGCCCGACACCACACGGGTTGCAAGTCTACTTTCGAATTGCCGAAAGTGCCGACTTGTCTTTGCCAGTGCCGTAATTAGCCTTTTATGCGCCCGGTGCGAGCTTTCAAAACTGCGCCCTTGAAGATACAGGTCTGGTCATGAGCCCCTCCGGGGTCTGCGTACTGTGCCTGAACACCGCTGGCACCGCCCTAGTTACGGCACTGGTCTTTGCAGCATTTCAAATATTTTATCTACCCTATTCGGGAATAGGTACTAGCCTGATGAATGTATTGTTCCACGCAGCATGGAACTGCACCCGTCGCGCGAGTTGGTCGCGAGCGGGCAGCGCGCGGGCCGCGGCCGGCGCGCGCAGGCGCACGTCCGCATCTGGAGCACCGACACGCTGCAGACGCTGCACGTCTTCGGGATGGCGGAGTTCGAGGCTGGCGTGTCTGCGGTCGCCTTCTCGCAACTGGTATAGAATACTTTCCACTTTTCCGAGCGGTGGCTGAACGGGTGGTGGGAATCCTAACCCTTTCTGGCGCGCGCTTGTACGGACGGCTGCAGAGAAAAGTAACCTCCCGCCGATACAATGTTTCATTAACAGGGGGTTACTTTTCTGTGCAGCTGACTGTACCTAATTGCCCGCGCGGTGTCAATAATGTTAGCACTTTTTAATAAAATTTAAATTACACATAATTATTTATTTTACAAAAGAAAATTAGAATCTTATTTAATTGTAATTTTATTTTTAATTTTTATTAACAAACAGGTATCTATGATATCGTTAAGGATTTCCTTATCACCCTGTATACGTATAGTGACATGTATGTTTGGTGCAGAACGGCGGCAGCTACGTCTTGGCAGTAGACGCGGGGCGAGAGAGCATTCTCTCTGTCTGGCAGTGGCAGTGGGGACACCTGCTAGGAAAAGTCGCGGTGAGTATAAGCCCTTAAAATCTAACAACACAAAGTGGTTCGCCATGGCATTTGAGTTGGCCCGCCCGGCGCGTTTGGTCGGCAAGCTGGCGGCGCGCGGTGGCAGCGCTTTCACCTGTTTGCTCGTCTTGAAAAATTGTTGTAGCCCGCCGTCGCCATAGTCTTCTCGCCTGGAAAATCTGTTGGCCAGCCTTGCAAGGGCTTTACGTATATTATGCTCTTTAAAGAAGTAGTGTTCATATCACTCGTTTTAATTTGATAGCTTTTAATGATATTCATTAAAAAATCAAACACAAAATAAATAACTAAGTGACACCTTTAGTCTACTTCTGCGTAGATTTTTGTACAAATGCGACAAGGGAAAAAGAAAAAAAAAGATAAAACTAAATTAGGAATGGTGTAGTTTTCGTTAATCTCTGCTTTACTAAACCGTGTGAAATAACCAGTTCGTAAACAAACGAATATACCTACTTGCTCTGTGTAAACGGAGCTTTTGAACATGTACACTAGTCACGCAATAGGATTGTGCCGGGATTGTACTGTTTATTAAAGTTTAAGTTCATTAGAACTTAGAATTACCTAGTTACATTTCTACATTTTTGGGAGCAAGGGTGAGGCCAAACGAGCATAATTTTGTGAGTCGTGAGCAGCAGAATTTAGGCCGCAAAAATTCTGCTGCATTCAGTTTCATACAAAAATGCAGTCGGTGCCACATGACGACGCAAAATGAATACCGCAAAATGAGTATCGTAAAATAAATGAACGAAAATACGCGACTCAAAACTCACAAAATTACGCTCGTTTGGCTTCACCCTAAAAGAGTGAGTTACTAACCCGAGTCTTTAAGTAAAATAGGAGGCAAATCAAAATATCATAGGCATTGTTTTTCTATGTCGCTTTTTTTTTCGACAAAAAATTCTTATTCTGTAGGATTACGAGTATAAACGTTGTCAACGGTTTTGTAGGTCAAGGGGCATATTAAGATCTGGCGATACCGTTGGCTTGATGGTGTTGCCCAATGTTTGCCGGTCAAGATCTGATAATAGCTGTTTTATTAGTAATTTTGGGGGGATTTATAATTGTAGTTGTTTCGATGTTTTTGTTATTACGTTGTCGTGTTTGGGGGGATTTTGTTGCGTTATTAATTGCATTTAGTATTTCGTATTTTGCGGTTTTGAATTTTAATGAATAAAATGAAGCATAACAGAGTTAAATACAGGTTATCTTGTGAAATAGAATATTAAAAGCTAAAAAAAATAAAAAAGATTTTAAACAGGTACATTTCAATTCAAAAAAAGTTAAATGCCTAGTTCCTAATTATCAAAAGTAAGAATTTTCGTATGTATGTATTTCCCGTCGAATAAAAAAAACTAATCATCTGAAATTAATCTACTCCACGTTAAATACTTCGCGCAGTAACAACCGAACATACCGCATAAAGTATGTTTGTATATCATTGGACGTTAGCGAGTTCAACACACCCATACCTAGGCCACGCCCACCGGCTACGAGGCGCTACGAAGCGCTACGAGCTACGAGCCCGTAGCTGTTTGCGGAAAGCTACGGGTTTTCTAACAAAATGTACCCAACAAAACTTAATTACTGAAATAATACTTAGCATTTTAACTACGCGTAGAGACTAATTATTGAATATCGTAACCCGTGGTTTTAGCACCAGTTTCATTTTAATATTTTCGTGGTTCTGTGGGATTTTAAATCCAGGCTTTTTAAAGTGTCTGCCTACTTAGTCATGAACGTGGTTGCTTAGTCTAGCAATCGAATATAATTTTGACACTCACTGTGAAATTTTCGCGACAAATATTTACGATATGTCAAGGTTATTAGTACTTATTAGTAAACTGTACCTATCTAAGTGTTTCAAAAAATCTAAGTGTACACACTTGTTTGAAAAGTTGTATCGAAATTGTTACTCCGTTTCGTTTACCTTTGTATTTCCGAAAAAAAGTCCCTTAATAGTTTTATCATAGACTAGCTTTCCGCCCGCGACTTCGTTCGCGTAAATTTCGGATTTTGGGGTCGTAGGGTTCTGAGCCTATTCATTACAAACAAACAAAGTTTTCCTCTTCATAATATTAGTGTAGCTGTAGATATCTCAACCCAAATATTTAACAGAATCCTTTTTTTTTTCAAAATAAAATTTTGCCTATGTTACTCGTGGATAATGTGGCTTTCGAATGGTGCAAGATTTTTTAAAAACGGTCCAGTAGTTACTGAGCCTATTCATTACAACCAAACAAACAAACAAACAAACAAAGTTTTCCTCTTTATGATATTAGTGTAGATTAAACGGAGTGTAAATAATTGTTTCTTACAATTTGATATCAAGTTTTCACGGTTATGCACCATTTGTGAAACGCTCCTGGTTTAAACATGCGAGCGTGTTAAAACGGCGACAATTAACCACCATTCCTCATTCCGTTTTGCTCAAGCACTTGTATTAAAAAATAAATCACGATATTCGTCAGGCGACTTATCGCCGTCGTGCCGAGCGTGCCTTTTGTCCGCGACAGTACTTTCAATGATTTGTGTCACGACTGTACTGCCAAGGAATATGAATGGCTTGCCATGGATAACCTATTTAAGTGTTTTTTTGTTTTACAGTTTTGTGCTTTGTTTTTTTTTCGACCTGTCTAGGCGATATTGGCGACATGCTGATTTTATTTGATACTAGGTTTTGCCCGCGGCTCCGCTCGCGTTAAATTCGGGGTATCACAGAAGAGATAGCACACATACCAATTTTATAGCTTTCTACATCGAAAACTTCCACTCCTCACTTTAGGCCCTAAAGTTTAGGGAAATGGGGGGTTTTGAAGAAACAAAATGTAGCCTATGTCACTCTCCATGCCCTAAACTGTCTCTACCTAAAATGACGTCAATCCATCGCTCCGTTTAGCCGTGAAAGACGGACAAACAAACAAACAAACAAACAAACTAACAAACAAACACACTTTCACATTTATGTATTAGTACGGATTTTATAGGACACGTGATATTCGCAAAGATTTTTTCCGTTTAACAGATCCAAATACATAAACACATAGTAAAGACCCCCTCGTATCGGTTTTTTTAAGTAGACACCTATATATTTCTTTTATACATAGAAGTTGCATGAGGCGTGCAAAGATACGGAACATGGTATTCCGCCAATACTCGGCCAATATCAGGTATTTTTAAATAAATGCTTGAATTTGAGCGAGAGTCTTTAGCTCAAAGTATTTTTACTGCTTACAAAGTGATATTCAGTTTAAATGGTTAGCAGATACTTTTTAATCAAACATACCTACCTAAAATTCAAAATATTATTCCAGACTTTGCAAGAGGAACTGACAGGAGCGGCTTTCCACCCCTTGGATGACAATCTCCTCATCACCCACGGCAAAGGGCACCTCGCCTTCTGGAACCGCAGGAAAGATGGCTTCTTCGAGCGCACTGACATCATCAAACCTGTGAGTAAATTTACTGGTCACTTCTTTATAGGGACATGTTTTGTCCTTCTCCAGCTGACTGAACTCATCTTCCTCTTCATTCTTCTTTACTTTTAATTATTTATTCCCTACTTTTTTACGATCAAAAGTAGTCAATGACGCCTGTTGATACTGTAATTATTCCCCACCTTAAACCTCTAGGTTAGTAATGCATATCCTATTTATTCGTCTATATAATATCATGAAATCTGATGCCTCACTTACACATTCTCCTACATACATAGGTACATACCGTCACGCCTCTTTCCCACAGGGGTAGGCAGAAACCACTTTGTTCCACTTGCTACGATGTGGTTTAAAGAAAATGGTACACATTACAAACTTGACCGCAAACCAAATTTGGTTTCCCATTTTTTAGTAGGTGCAGTCTTATTACGAGTTAGACAAAAAATGTTCAACATGGTTACTTTATTTTCTAGCCCTCTCGCACGCACGTGACCGCGCTGCAGTTCGAGCAGGACGGCGACGTGGTCACAGCCGACAGTGACGGATTCATCACTGTCTACAGCGTCGACAGCGATGGGGCTTACTTCGTCAGGATGGAGTTTGAGGTGAGCCTAGAAGTGATACAGCTTACTTCTTTTTACAGGTCTGTACCTATCTAGCTATACAGACCTGTAAAAGATAGCTCATTTTAAGCAATAGAAACCGTTTACTGTACAGCTGATTGAACGGACTGACTGACTGAAAGTTTTTAAAACTCTTATGTGCATACGCGGCTTGAATGCGTCCTGAACCTTAGGAGTCGAAACCATAGATTAACTTCGCTTCAAAGAACCACATACTTTCAGGCTCACATCAAAGGCATCAGCTCTCTTGTCATGCTGTCGGAAGGTACGCTGATATCAGGAGGGGAAAAGGACAGGAAGATAGCTGCGTGGGACTCGCTGCAGAATTACAAGAGGATCACTGAGACAAAGGTAAAAATGACACAGTAGGTATACTTTTCACATGTTACTAGTACTAATGATATTGGAGATTCTATCTGGTACGTTAGATTGGCCATAACGTATTCATTTTCGGGTCTCTAACAAACTTGAAACTCAAAAAACTCTTCTATACAAAGTGACACATTGAATTTGGCACTAATTATTTAAATGTGATTCAATACCTATTGCAACATTGTTGAGTAATATTACAACATTAATGGGTTAAGTTTTCTGTATGGAAATTTGTCGAATCATCGGCTTAAATTGCTACGGACAACACAAAAGTACATACCTATAAGGTTTATGAAAGTGAATCACATTTGAATATTTTATACTATCACTTTCAATGTGTCACCCTGTAGGTACTTAGATACTTTTGCGTACCAAAACTTACGTAGCCCTACTAATTTACGTGAGTTTTTATGTTAACTATGTAATAATCTATTTATGCAGTAGCTACGACCAGCCAAATAAGAGGCTTGCGATTTTTTCAAGTTCCTATCAAATTAATAATATGTTGCTATCAATTTTTCAAGTTGACTGGCACATTAGGATGATAGACCACATATTTGGCTGACTACAATCTGTTCATATGAAAGAGATAACTCGATAAATTCTTCGCATAACATCCGCAGTGAACTTAAACTCTGACTCTGATCAACATTTGACCTTCTCAACCAACCAACTTTGACCAATTGCTTTATCACATCACAGCTGCCAGAATCCGCTGGCGGAGTGCGCAGCATCTACCCTCAGCGGCCCGGCAGGAACGACGGCAACTTGTACGTCGGGACCACTCGCAACAACGTCATGGAGGGCTCTTTGCAGAGGCGGTTCAACCAGGTTTGTATTCTCATAATTTTCAATGTTGATAGCTAAGTAGGTAAGTAATAACGTCCTAATGTTCATCATATGTCCGGGTCCTACTACTTGCTTTTCAAAACAGATTAATGATCTTTTACGGTCGGATATAGGTACCAAGCTAGATCCGATTACGGTAATTCACTTTTTCGTCGACTGTTTTTATGGTGCCAGTCTCGACTAAATTCATATTAGGTAGGTACATTTGTTGGGAAAGATGAAATTTTCCCAAAAAAAAAATCTAATAATTTTAGTTGGCTTTCCCCGATCATCTTGAGCTTCCCTGACAAATCCCCTGAGATTCTTTAAAGTAAACACCCTACTTAACTAATTAAGGTGCATATTAACTATCAGAGAGTCCATCGAAGTGACCAAAACACTAAACTTAATTTCACTTAACGAACCTTGATTTTTTTTTAAGTTGGTATATCACTGATGGACGACTTCCTCTTAATTTTAAAATTTTTTTAATTAAGTATTTTTCCCAGTAATGCTCATTTACCTACTTAGGTCTTCCTTGTATCTATTGGCTTTGAATTTCAGGTTATATTCGGTCATCACAAACAACTGATGGGTCTGGCCGTTCATCCGGACGACGAAATGTTCGCGACAGCCGGCCACGACAAGAACATCGCCTTGTGGAGGGGACACAAGTTGGTCTTCGCTACTCAGGTTAGTCCATATCGAGATAAGTAGAATAATTGTTAAGTATTGTTGGATTGGCTGGTCTCCGTAACCCGACGTCTGTTGTTAATACTCATGTAGCCACCCTTAGCGCCACCTATCGTCGAATAATAGAACTTCAACCACAAACGTCATCAACTGTCCGAGTTTCTTAATCGCGCTATAATATCTGCCTGGAGAGAGATGTCACACTAAACTTTTCTCAAAAATTTGGAAACACTGGAAACGCAACACTGTCCCTCTAGATTAAGTCTTAGCTCATTCCAAACACCTCTGACTCCTCTGAGTTCACACCGCTGAAGGAAATTGAACATAATGAACCGTCTCTTTGCAGATTAGATCTCAATCACTTACGAAGATTAAAGTTTTACGTTACGTCTTCTCCTCAGGTCGGATATGAGTGCGTGTCTCTAGCATGGCACCCAGGCGGCGGCGCCCTGGCAGCCGGCAGTACTGAAGGACACTTGGTGGTTCTGAATGCAGACGCCGGCGCTCACGTAGCAACACTCCGCGTCTGCGGCTCACCGCTCAACTGCCTCATGTATAACTCAGGTTAGATATCTATGGTTGTCATGTTGGTGAAGAAGGGACTTAACGTTTTAACTAACTACCTAACTAGTACCTAACTATGTAGTTTTAATAACTAGTTTCACGTAATTTAACGTAGGTACTTAGGTAACATTACTCGTTCAACTCCTTAGCGAAATGGCGTGGGAGAACAATAACACAAAATCAATGCGGGCTTCATTATTCGGCCTATAATGCGTCCGACTGCTGGGTATAATCAAACCAATCTCAAAACTAATGCTAACAAAGTTTTATTTTCTACAGCAGTTCAATTTCATTATGACGTTAATTGTAAATAAGTAGGGTCTATTGGTGCGCCAGGTATCAATTAGATCGAATGTTACCTTTGTTTAGCATGGGATTAGTTGGGCTATAAGTTCCCAAGCCCAATTCGTATCGAGAACTTTACGCACATAATATATGTGGAATATTCCTTGCATACTTTCCTTACTGAAGAGCTCGTGGTAAAAATACGACGGTATAAACTTCGGACACTGCTTGAGAGACAGTCAAACCGCGGAGACACCACTTGATTATTCTTGACAAAAATAATAAAAAATCCTCTTGTTCCAACCAGCCGGAGATCTCCTCGCCATTGGCTCTCAGAACGGCAGCATCTACCTCTTCCGCGTCTCCCGGGATGGTTTCTCCTACAAGAAGTCCAACAAGATTCGCGGAGCGCAGCCGCTGGTGCAGTTAGACTGGAGTCTGGATGGCAACTACCTGCAGACTGTCACTGCTGACTATGACTTAGCTTTCTGTGAGTCTTAAGCCTAGTTTTTTTTTATAAGGCATAGGTAACTTGAGAAGAATAGTTAGGGTAGTGCGTGAGAGCTGGCATTTGGATTCTGTTCATACTTAACTAAGCATAATGTAATAGGTACTCTGTTTATTTTAAGATGAGATTTTAAAATATGTGAGGATTTGACTGTTTAAAACTTTAATTTATAATATATAGAGTATATTTGTGAACTATTTTTTTACCCGCGATTAGAATCCAATACTAGATAAAGACCTCTCCCTCTGCCTCTGATACTTACGCGATATAATAGCTCATACTGGTATGGGTAATTGGTATAAAGTGGCATTACTCTAAGAAATCATAAATATGATTAAGTTGACTTTATATTTTAATAATGAAAGTTATGTTTCCTATTTTCAGGGGACATCAAGTCTCTGTCGCCAGAAAAGAGCCCCATAGCCATGAAAGACGTCAAATGGTCTACATTTAATTCCACAGTTGGATTCCTAGTCTCAGGTAAAGCACATTCTTTCTTTATTTTGGCTTTCATTCTAAATTATGATGGAATTTGACATAGGGTGTGTGTTTCAGGAATGTGGAATAACCGATTCTACCCGATGACGTCTCTAATATCTACCGCGAGTCGATCAGCTGCGCACGATTTGCTGATCAGCGGAGACTCCGATGGTTACCTGCGCTTGTTCAGGTACTTACTTAATTATCTACAGTACCTACCAAGTAGCTATGTTGCTCTTATTGCAGATTACTTTGCAGAGTTCAGTGTTGATAAACTAACTGCAATAGCTCATTTAATCAGCTAATTACCTTACTCACGCGCTGTTACCCTATTTTTCAAACCTTCGCGAGCTATACACTTCTCCGAGATAGAAGTATGTGTAATCCAGGGTGTCAGCTTCCTTGCATTCATTTGGTTCATTAACAATGCTCTTCCCAAATCCCTAGAGTTAACTCATAGAAAGATTTTCAAATTTATTATCACTTTAAGGGATTCCTTTATTAACATCCTTAATTTATGTCCACACAACAGGTACCCATGCGCGAGCCCTAAAGCGGAATACAACGAGATGAAGGTCTACAGTGGTTCCGTGTACTCCGCCCGGTTCCTCTTCAACGACCGCTGCCTGGTGACGGCCGGAGGCGCCGACGCAGCCCTGATGCTGTGGGAGCTCGTGGACGACTAGCACGAGGCGGCGCTGCGGCCCCCGGCGGTCGTGGTCGCGCCCCCAACTCCCTCCCCTCCGCTCCCACGTTCCACCTTCAGAGTCCTCGACTTTGACGAGCTGGACTAAGGAGCTGGCTGTATCGAAGTGCTGGATGCACTTGAGATTTTCCAAGTCTACGTGACGAATTGTCTACGTAAGCTTCCAGATTTGACACGATATAGAGATCTTGCAGATTTTCCTCACTTCCGACACTTGGTATAGGATTGTAAGATGACATTGTATGTTTTATCGAGATGATTGGTTATTTATTCGACTATATGGACGTTACCTGCGTAATTCACTGCCATTTCTAACATGCGTTTTGTTACGGTTAGTGAGTAAGGTGATGTTTAAAAAATACAAGTAAGTAATTAGAATGAATCTCAATCAAAAGAATCTCGTCAAATGTAAAATACGACGACATAGATATGACAATTTCTCACGACTCAGATACCTTTGAAATGTTTGTAATACTCGTAACTAAGATATGCAGCTCCGTATTTGAGTCTTGAAATTCGTTCAGGAAAATCTAATTCAAGTATACCATGATACTTATCTACTACCGGACAGAAACTTCTTATAATTTAGTACAAGATTAAAGTTGACAATTTAAGAGAATCGCCAAAAGTGATTCGGATTGACATAAATGTAATTCATACTCGTATTGAACACTTTATGTAGTTATTTGAGGGTGTTTATTCAAAATGAAATTAATTCTGGAATGTACTCAAAAATCTGCAGAGCTACTTACCATACAAATGGTCATTCGCTAGTTATTGGGAATTAGCTCGACCACGAATGTAGAAGCACATGGACATGATATATTTGTGTTAGTTGTCCTACTTTCTCTCACAGTTAATAAACAGGACAATGTATATAAAAATCCGTTATGTGAAACCGGACCAAACAATTCATTGAGAAATTGAGGACTTCCAAAACGTGGCAGGCCACAGAGAAGTATTGAAATCGAAGTTTTATACGTTATCATGCTTTTCACTGTAAAAACAAACATTTACTCTACCAATTTATGACACCTCACACATAATGTTCGTATAAGATTCCTTCACATGATACTTATCTAAAAATATTGTTAGCTCTTCAAAATAAGAGATTTTTGCTTTCGTCGTTATATCTTATTAAATAATAATATCTAAATTATGTATCTGTATAAACTTGGCGCGATTTTAGAGAGATAGAATAAGTGCGCGAATTTACTCCCTGTCTCTAAAGTCGGGCCATCTAACTTGCCGGGGACTATACCTTTCTGTAAACTAACTTAGGTACTTGTACCTAAAAACACTGTAGCGAGTTAACGACCCTAGCGCCACCTATCGATGAGTAGTAAAACTTTGTCGACAAACGTCACTTACGTCATAATCACCTGTCAAAAATTGTTCTGCATAACGTTAACGAAGTTTCGAAAACCAGTAGGTACCTACAATTTCCAACTTTCTCTCTATGGACCCATACGTAATAATTATTATCATCAGTACCTACTCCCACGAATACTGAAAACGGGCATTTTCCTAAAAATGTTATAGGGGTACGACCAGTTTCCTTTATTCTTGAGTGCATACTTAATTCCTATTTAAGAGTGTATCTACCGCAGGTTGAATCCGATACGTCTAAAACTATAGATTTGTAGAATATTTGACAAAGCATCTACCTACTTTTTCTAGTGAAGGAATCTTTACCTAGTACTTAGTAATGAGCAATATCAAAAATATAATCACGAAATACACACATTTTACAAGAGTATCACACATTTTTATGTAGTTCTAGCTGTTAACTATGACATAGCCATAGCTGGATAAATATTTAACAAAGTACCTAACTGTAATCAAAAAGTCTACATAATGTAAACGTGAGAACAGACTACGTAACCACTGTTTATTGGTTTGTATTAACATACCCTGTTTTAATATGGCGATAAAATTTCGAGACCTATGTAATACTTAAGTATCTACCTACTTAGGTAACTCGTGTTTTTACTTGTTTTAGTCATAAAATTTGAAATTTCCTAGACTTGTAGCGTCTTAGAATACTGGCTAATGTACTCATGTAGGTATGTATTCAAATGATTGGGTATTGCGAATTGCTTAAATCATTTTATTTAATGTCTGGGGTAATGAGTTAAAATTTTCAGAGTGAACTTAGTCTGTTTTTTCTTCCTTCTTGGCCGACAATTGTATCTACTTACTTATTTAGTTTAAATAATTTCTCTAGAAGTTCAAAGTATGTATATTTAGACAATTGACGGAAATACCTACCTATTTTATTTACCGCAACATGGTAGGTAGAATTAGATAACTTTTTTCATAATTTCATAACTAACAGTAGGTACGAGTTAACAAATTACTAAATTGAAGTGCACTTAAAATTTAATAACCAATAAGAATGAAAATTTGATGTATTAACACTAAATTATACGTGTAATGAACAATTGGTCAACAATGTTAAAATTAAAACATAAGCAAATAAAATTCATTAAATACTAACTTCATTTTTTATTTCGTCCAAACTATAAATCCGTTTATTTTAAGATTTTGATTTTAACTGCCAAAACTCAACACATTTTTAAGTAATCATAACTATCATAATCTTATGATAGTTATGATTCATAAGATGAGGCATCGCCGCAAATAATGATTATTTTATTAGGTATATTGAAAATAAAGCATGCAAGTTTGACTTATTTCAAGAGTAAATTATATTCTAAGATTATTAATCTTAGGTTAATCCAGCATTAACCACCTATCTCGAAATAAACCTGCCAAGTACGAGTCGGACTCGCGCACGAAGGGTTCCGTACCAAAAACTGCAAAAAATTAGAATTTTTGTATGGGAGCCCCCCTTAAATACTAATTTTATTTTAATTTAATTATTTCTTTTTAAAGTAGATATTTAATTAAATATTCTGTGAGCATTTCAAATATTTAGCTGTTAACAGTTATTTAAATAGACACAAAACAGCAAAAAAAAACACGTTTTTTCTATGGGAGCCCCCCTTAATTATTATTATTACTTTGATGTTAGTATTTATTTTTGAAGAAAATATTTAATTAAATATTCTGTGAGCATTTCAAGTATTTAGCTGTCACAGTTATTTAAATAGACCCAAAACAGCAAAAAACAACACGTTTTTTCTATGGGAGCCCCCCTTAATTATTATTATTATTTTAATTTTAGTATTTGTTGTTATAGCGGCAACAGAAATACATCTTCTGTGAAAATTTCAACTCTCTAGCTGTTACGGTTCGTGAGATACAGCCTGGTGACAGACAGACGGACGGACGGACGGACGGACGGACAGACAGACAGACAGACAGCGAAGTCTCAGTAATAGGGTCCCGTTTTTACCCTTTGGGTACGGAACCCTAAAAACTGTAAATTGTAAGTCCTTTGTTCTCAAAATTCCGTTCCTTTCGATATTTCCATCCTAATTCCGTTTCCCCGTTTTGCTAAATGCGCCAAGAGCGCGAAGCAT
>BHDV01041275.1:175395-199044 GCA_005406045.1 Adoxophyes honmai | reverse complement strand
AAACGGCGGCAGGTAAAAGTTACTTTGACCACGCGGCAAAGGCATGGCAGAAATTGCGGCAGTAACTGCGCTTGAAGCTGCCTGTTTCGTCACAGTTGTTAGCAAATTTATCACTTGCTCCATAGAAAAAGTAAGCTCAGCCGGTCGGTCTTCATTGCGTATGGAGGCTCCAAGTGAGGGGGATCCCACCGCTGCTGTCGGCGGCTGATGAGCATGACATGTGCGTTACTGCATATAATTCCATAGGTTCTATATTCACAGACTAAAAAGTCCGTCGCGGATAGTCTGTCGTCTGCGCAGGGCCTTATGATCTATTTGTTATTCCCAGACACTAAATTGATAAGTGCAAATGTCAAATTCACAAAATAATACATACATACATACAATCACGCCTGTATTCCCTAATGGGGTTGGCAGACCACACAAAACGACAGGTCACAAAGTTATTAATGCTGGTGACTGAAGTAAATTTTTGGTGCTAATGCAACAAATGATCACACAGTTATGTTCCCAAATGGCTTAGCACACAATATGTGACATAGACAAAACTGTAACTATTAAAAAACAGAATCATGTTGAAAATTTAACGGATGACTCACGTTCATTAAATCGAGTTTAGCTCGACATGTTTCGGACTAATTTGGCACCGGCACACGAGTACCCTCATTATTATCGTCATTTTTTTGTATTAGTGTGCCGGTGTTAGTTTCGTCGAACATGAGCAGTCGTGCGAAGAGAGCGGAGGCGCTCAGTTCGCGCTTGGCTGCAGCAGCCGCCGCGGCTCCTAGATGAAGGGCTACAAATTAGTCCGAAACATGTTGAGCTAAACTCGATTTAGAAATGTGAGTTAATATCCGTTAAATTTTCAACATGAGTGAGTCTCATGGTAGTTTAATGTTCAACAGAATGATGCTAGAAATGGCTATGAAACTGAAACAAAAGTTAACCAAATAAATATTTGAGATCTTTTTACAACGTTTATGCAATAGATCTTTTGAATTTAAGTTATGTAATTTTCCAGCAATGATAGATACAACAATGCTTATGGCAGCTACCGAGGTGGCTATGGACCTGGAGGTGGCTTTGGGCCTCCGATGGGGCCCTCCGGTCCTCCTCCATTTGGCCCGCGCGGGCCACCACCTCCACTCATGCCACCCAGACCCCCTTTTGTGCCTGGAGAGGGCTTTGGTCCAGGCGGTCCTGCTATGGGACCTCCTATTTTTCGGGTCTTTCGATATCTGTTGCGTGAGTCATTTGCATTAATTAACCTTTTAACCGCTAAGAAAATTATTACCGAATGTGTCAGTATTGCCAAGTATAAAAAAAGACATTGAATAGGTTAATACAATTCAAATCAATTAAATTAGATATTTGAATCATGCTTTTAAAGGATGTTTATTACAACTTATTTCAGCTGTAAAATAAGTCATGTCTGCTTGAAAATTATTACATAGATTTGATTTTTTTTTATGTAAATAATTCCTAGTTTTCATCTATGTAAGAGGAGTTAAGAAGAAATATGCCGGTTGAAGGAATTGAAAAATAGGTATTTGCTAAATCTATTGCTGTCGCGCCGTGACCTGCCCAGACGAAGTCGAGTGCGATAAGAACAACTACAGCTCGGACCGAAAATACCTATGAAAATTATTCAAAAACAATGTTTCGTAGTCCCCTGATTTCTTCTCCAAAACTTAACCGATTAAATATGTTTTTTCATTAAATGTTTAAGAAATGTCATAACTGTGTTTCTATGTTCTTATATTTTGATATAATTGTGTTAAAATTGGTTTCTAGAGGTTTGAACACAACGGAAAAAACTTGCCAATTTTTCATGTTTTTGAAGGTTAATATCTCCTTTAATAATTCAATAAAGAAAAAAAGGAAAACATAGGAACATGCTAATATATCATTAGATTGTTGATGTAAAAAATCATTGTTCTACGGGTAATATCCAGCGAGGAATCAGGGGACTACGTTTCCATACAAAATGTGACCGCTCCATTTCCTCTTAATTAGTGATTTCAGCTAGCTACCAATAATAATGATTTATTTTTACTTTAGGTATATTGATAGAGATTAAGAAAAAATGAAAGAGTGAAAAACACATTTATTAACTAATGTAGAAAGAACTTTGTGCCATTCTTTTTCCCTTTTTAGGCTGTGGAGTGCCCAAAGAAAACATCAGAAACTTGCCGAAGCAATTGATGATGTTGATCGAGCCGCAGTACTGTGGCGTATGCGGCATGGCGTTTGATTCATTTGCTATGTGTAAGTCCACCATTGATATATTACTAAAAGACACCTGGATAAAAAGTTACTTGTCAAGGCTAATATGCAGAAATATAATTTTTTAATTTTAATTTAGAGAATTCTTGATGTTTCTAAGCTATTGGATGAATTATTATTCCAACACGAGTTTTAATGTTTTTGTAATGTAAAATCATAATAACTATTTATGAAAATCGCAAAAGAAAATTGAGAAACCTTTTTTACCGTACTTGTTTTTTTAAAGCCCGCATGCACTACACTTCGCGAAACCACACTAAAAATCAGAAGAAATGGATTTCTCAAAATAGCCAGTTTTCATCTAAAAACGTAAGTTTTCTGATAATTGTATTGGATTTTTATTTAAAACAGTAAAAGTTACTTGGTAGTTTAAGGAGGGTTCCAAAAAAAAAGACCCATGTTATTTATTGATCCCAAACTTAATAACGGGTTTGTAACCTCACTAGAAGAAGTTGAACAGTAATTGCAAAGTTTCCATTCGTAAATTCAACAGATGCTGCTAAGCTGCCTGTCCACTGGAGCGGAACGAGACAGCGGAGCAGTGAGCGAGACAAAAAGTCACCAATAGAATTGTAACCACTGAAGATGAGCAGAGATTTTATGCAATTCTATTGATGGATTTTAATCTCGTTCACCGCTCCGCTGCCTTGCTCTGTTCCAGTAGACAGGCAGTTTTAAGCTGGGTACCAAGACGGCTCAGCCCGAGGCACGTTACCACGCGCTGCTGAGCCGTGCTCGCGAGTGAAATAGTCCCGCACAAACGCTCGCACGAGGCTGCGAACCGGCATTGTGTCGTTCAGAATGACACCCGTTGCCACAACAGATGTTTTTTTATACTTAATTAGTGATTTTTAATTTTAGAACTACTTGTGTAGCAGTTTTCAGTCCGCCGAATAACTGTTTAAAATAGGTCAAAACTCCTAAGTCAAAAATGTTCCTGTTTGTCTGTCCTGAAACTGAGCATGCTTCTAATTCGTATCAAACTATAAAAAAAAACTATGAGCATCTCAAGACCTTGGAGTCAGCTATTGACGCACTGTCAATCCAAAAATTCTAGATTATAATAGCAGTGCTCCCTGCAAAACAGTTATACAGTATCACACAAATTTGGCGAGGTAGGCCTATCTTCATAACCTTTACTATGTACGTACAAGTGTTTTAGTTTCACTGTGCATCGAACTTTCAATTATCTTACTCCATCCATAGGTAAGTATATCTAAAGCATGCTAGACAATTCATCGCTTATTGCTCAGTCCATCCTTCTCTTATTCATCCCCAAAGAAAAGGACGCACTAAGCGACAAGCGATAAAACGACTGGTGTGCTTTACCGCCAGTATATGTGTACAGTCACCTGCATTAATATCTGCCATTATGGAGCGTGCAAAAATATCTTACACGTCCTACTGCCCCTAGTAATAGAGCCGTGTCAGATGTTTTGCAGCCTTATTGTATCAAATATTGGTGCTGGTGTTACAACTAAAACTACACATGTTTAGTATTAATTTCCTTTAAAAATGTCTCTTTCTAGATCCCTCTAAAGTCGCGTGACATGTATTGCGAACTGTGCGACGTTCACATTACATCGAAAGTGCACGCCGAATCCCACTATGCTGGAAAACCGCATCGAGCGTAAGATATCCAGTTTTCCAAGTGTGATGTTTGTTTGTTGATTCACTGCCTCTGTGTTCCTCATGTATAATGATGAACTACAGACAATATCTGTAATCGGTGTTAGTGTAAGCGCAAGCTCTAGAATGAGGTGTAATGTTTAAAGTGTCAGGTGACCTTAAATAGTATGAAGGTTTTTTATTATACATGCGTAGGTACTTTATCTTAGCACACTTCGTCGCTGTCTATCAGGCTATAGTAGACCAAGTGGTCTGCCATGAAAATGTGCCTATCTTAAAAACAAAGTGTATTTCCATTAGTAGTTGGACCCAACTATTCGATTATCCTGCCACAAAACTAGGTAAGTAGCACCGTAGCAGGGATGTTAGGGAGTTCCGTAACCGTAACCGAAACTATCGGATATCCGATATAAAAACATATCCGTAACCGTAACCGAATCTGAAACAAAAGTTTTGGATAATGTCGGATAGGGGCGGAGCCTAATTGAGACACATCATGACACGTTGTCCGGGATAAAAGTAGCTGTCCTTCCTCGAGGCTAGGACTATCTCCTTTCACCTTATTTTATTATCCTTCCTAAAGTATACGAAAATAGGCAGGATTATTTGGAAGATGGGAACTAAGTACCTGATCAGTGCAGCCATTGCAGCGTGAAAAGATAACAGACAGACTAGCAATTATAATTTAATCTCCGTTTGGTGCCGGGTTAGAATAGCATCTCCCCCTTTCTTCCCGTGGGTGTCGTAAGAGGTCGATTCTGGAAAAGGGTTAGTGTATTGTGGGCGATGGGCTAGCAACCTGTCACTACAATATCACGTTTAACCATCGGGTTATCCTGAAATTACATACTAAGCATGGCACTGGATTTATGAATTTATGTGCTCTGCCTACCCCTCTTGTGAATAGGTACAGACATGAAAATATGTATGTATGTAATACGGATACAAAGGAACTATAAAGACTATTTCGAACTGATTTCGGTAAACGGTATGTTCTGAGTGGTTCCGAGTTTGTTAACCTAACCGCCTTTCGATTCTTCGCAGTTAGATATAGCATGGTCTGACCAGATTCTTGGCATGTACAAAAATTCGATCGATTTGTAAAGTCTTTAGCGTCTAAAGTAGAAGTCAGATCTCTAAAGCACCTGCTAAGTGTATACAGCTGAGCTGCATTTGTTTTACAAGCAGCTCGAGGCTCGAGTTTTATTTTATGCTATATAGGCGAAATAAACGGATAATCATTATGGCAAGTGATTACAGTCTCCCATAGACATGTGCGTGTCTCCGGTGAGCTGCCAAGGTTGACAGCGAAATTAAGATGTAAATAAAAATCCAAAAGAACTTGTATTCGAATATTCTCGGAGAGTTCCTATGCGTAGAAAAATTTTGAAAATAACACTTTTTTTTTCAAACCTGAGACCTACAAAGACAAAATTTACTAATGGAGGCATTGTTGTTACAGTGTTCATTACACCTCATTCTAAAGAGCATAAAGTTCTATATTAAAAGCCGGATCACACCATTCAATACGATTACCTGATGCGACCGTTTTGTATGGTAGATCAAGCATTTATTTATTGAACTACATACACTAACAGTTTCAAAATTATCTCGAAGAATGGAAACAGCAAGCAATTGCATCACTAAATTGGTACGCTAATTTTGTGATTTTATCTTAGTATACTTTAAAATCTGATTGGATAAGAACTTGTCCACTATTGGCCCCTGTTTATGAAGCTACAAGCAATTTACAAGTATTAAGTCCCTTTTTTACAGAAGTTTAAATGAGACACATTGCTCTGCTTCTAAATTGTCACTTGTAACTTCATGACACAAGGCCCAATTAATCAATCTGATTGAGTTCCGTTTCCAAAATTTCGTACTCTATCAGAAAAAGTAGATTAATTTTTAAAAGTTACTATCGTCGACTTACACGTGTATCTTTGTTAGTCATTAGTCATTACAAGTAAGTATGTAAATTTGATTCCGACGAATCTCAATTTAACTTTTTAATCTAAGTGCAAGTCTGCCTAAAAGTCTTATTTTATTAAATATTTTTATTGTTGTATTTATTCCGTTTGAAAATTACATAAAATCTAATGTAGCTATTTACCTCCTTGTCAAAAACACAAATTGGAGATTGTAACAATAATACAAAAATTAGGAATGTTAATGAACATTAGTTTATTGATAATTTTACTTTTTATATTTTAACGATTTTTGTTACGACATACTATAATTGTTTAAAAAACAATCACAATACACAAAGTTAGTTTTAACATGATTACATAGAAAAAAAATCTTTCAGAATCCTCGAGGGCCGCAAGAAGCCGAAAAATCCATTCCTTCTGCAGAAAGGGATGGAAGTGCGGGTGTACGTACACATTCATATTTACATTGCTATAATTGTTTGCTGTCTAGCTTTTAGATACCTGCCTATATCCTGCGGGAACGCTTTCCTTCCAGAATAAAATACAGATGGCTACTGCCTTTTAATCTTTAAGATAGCCCTTTTAACTTTTAAAGTAAGTTGCATGATAAAAAAAAAATCAGTTTCCGTTAGCTGGAAATTGAACCAACTGAAAGGTAAATAAATTATGCAAATTCTAGTAAACATCTAGTAAAAATCTGGAGTTTAAGTGTCTCTAAATTTCTTTAATTAAATTGACGGTGAAATGTGAACTGAAAAACTATCTTTTATCTTAGTATTTAAGGCAGCTGTCCATCCTGTACATCAGACGTTCATAATGTAATTTTAGCTTCTCATCGTAGAGAAAATGTTTGAAATCGCTTTTATTCTATAGGCTTACCCCTTACAGGTAAATGAAATGTTTCTCTAGCGCAGTATTTCCTGCTATGGAGCACAGATGGATTTCACATCCCCTGTTTTGTTAGTGAATCCCAATTTAACACATTCACGACCACGCCTAAAATCAAAACATCTGCGCGGAACCGAGCAGTCTATAGCTAGTACAAAATGAACCCGGCTCCCGGGTTCTCGGTATCTGAGTAATGTTTTGAAGAACCCGGGAGCCGGGTCCTTGGTTCTGAATGTGTTAAGCAGTTTTTTTTATGAGTTTGAGAAATTACTGCTCTAGTCTAGAATAAATGTGTATTATGTGGCTTCAAATTTGATTTGCAGTGAGAAATTGATTAATCGCGAAAAGAAACACATCAGCATCGTTCCAAAGCCGAAAGTAACACTCGAGACTGCGACAGAAGATAACCCGATACAAAAGGAGTTGTACTGCAGTATTTGCAAGGTAAATATATGCAAGAAATAGACTCAAAACGTTTTGTGTGCTCTAGGCGCCCATTTGGGAATACAGGCGTCATGTATGTGTGTGTGTAAAATCACTAGAAACTAGAGATGCCACGAATATTCGGCAACTATTCGGTATTCTGCCTATTCGGCCACTTTTCTTGGTATTCGGTATTCGGCCGAATACCGAATACCAAATCATAGACAAAAAAGAGACCACTTTACCTAAGATTTGTATTTTTTACCAAATTACAATACTTTAATAAGTGAAATTTATCAGTAGTAAGTTGTGATGGATAAAAACAAGCTTTTCAGCATTTGATTTTGCACACGATTACGCTTTTCATAGTAAATGATATCAGTGTGCCGTGACGTGATTTACTCGCAATTGAAACAAAAAGTCAATTGGCCGCACGCCCCGTGTCCGTGCACGAGGCAGACATGTCACGACTGTTCGTATTATCCCTTACGATCTCGGCAAGTATGTAACTTTGTGCCGAATATTCGGCGCTTCGGCCGACAGCGTTGCCGAATATTCGGTATTCGTTATTCGGCCAAATCACTATTCGTGGCAACTCTACTAGAAACGTGTACTAAATTGCTTACGGTCTATTTACTTAGTTCAATATATTACAAATGTTAGCATGATACAGGTCGCGTACGAGATATTCCATTTGGAATTACAGGCGTGATGTATGTATGTGTGTTCAGTATAGACCTGTACCTTCCGACTCTGATGTGATGAAGTTGTGTAAATGTTTAGCTCAATCTTTTTCGTAGCATGTATGAATGTGGCTGAAGCAAAAGAGGTATGTCAGAATCGTAGCAAGTCGAACAAAGTGGTCTCTGCCCTCTGGGAAAGAGGCGAAAGGAATGTATGTATGTTTTTCGTATAAAAGCAGTGCCTAATAAAAGAGGCCGTACAGCCCAGCGGTTAGAGAACCTGACTGTGAAGCTTAAGGTCCCGGGTTCGATCCCTGGTCGGTGCAGATGTTTGTATGATGAATATGAATGTTTGCTTTCGAGTCTTGGATGTTTATCTGTATAAAAGTATGTTTATCCGTTGTCTAGTACCCATAACACCGGCATTAAATTGCCTACTTTGGGACTAGGTGATTGGTGTAAAAATTGTCCAGTGATATATGTATTTTATATTTTAATAATCGGTATATTTGCTGTTTCCCAGACGTCTGTGACCTGCACCGAGCAGATGACTATGCATCTCAACGGGAAGAGACATCTGGCGAAAGAGAAGCAACACATCATACGCGTCATGAACGGCGGTAAGTGTAAACCTGTTTTCTGAGAAAATAGGGTAGACGACAAAAAAAATATGTTCTGTCGAATAGGTTACCAAAAAATATTAAAAATGTATTTTTATTTCAAACATAAAACTACCGTTGAGACTCACTCATAGTGAAATAACGGATCTACTCACGTTTTTATGCCGAAATTAACTCGACATGTGCGCGTGTCTCCGCTGCCGTGGCGCGTAGCTCCAGATGATGGGTCACGTATTGACCCGTAAAGGCTATTACGCACTGTCGACTAGTCGCCGGCGACTCAATCCCTCGGCGACCGAAACATGGCGGACAACCGGTGACTAGTGCGTAAACACCTATTTAAACTATACAATATTACAGTCGTCGACAACTGAGTCGCCGGCGACCAATCGACAGTGCGTAATAGCTCTAACATGTCGAGCTAATCTCGGTATAAAGAACGTGAGTATATCCGTTATTTCACTATTTTTACTACATTTGGCAAACAAAAAATTAAAATACGACCGTTATACCTAAGTCTCGCGTGAGGTCACTATAAGGTGCACATTTTTACCTAGGCGTGACGTTACAAGTCCCTATTCCGGATCTTTGTCGATGTTTAGTTATTTGATAAACAAAAAAACATGTCTCATATTTTATTTGTGGGTCACAAAGGGGTAGAGTGGGAATTGGCAGGCCACAGCAGGGCAATGTTAACAGACGCTCTTATCTTTTGGTGTGTGATTAAATCTTCTTGTTTTTATTGCAGAGATTACAGAAGACAATGGCGCTGGGAACGGGGAGAAGAAAGGAGAGGAAGATAGAGATGAGGAAGGGGAAGAAGAAGCGGAAACAGCTGCAGGTGAGTGCATTGGCTACGGATTTTTATTTTGCATGGTTGTGATGTGGGTTTTTTTTTTTTAATTTAAACAGATTTTTCATCTTCGGACTTGTGGTCCGTACCTTGATGATTTTAGAATTTTCTATTTTTATTTTAGGTTAAACTGTGCGCTCCGCGTAAAGCCACAGCAGTTTTTACAAATATATGCTCTTAAAATTAATTACAACTAGAGAGTTTTTTTTCCCTTTTTTTGTTTTTTGTTTTTTTTTCCTTTTCAATGTTTGATCATATATGCTTTTTTTTTTCCTTTCTCTCTCTCCATTCCTATGCCATTATATCTTAACTAAGTACATTAAGCAAACAAATATCATCCCCAGCTAAGCCAGGTGTTAGGGGCTATCCTGCAGCATAGTGTTCATGACGGCCGTATCCCTCGCCCACGCCTTGTGATGTGGTTGTATGGTGTCGGGTTAGAACCTTAGCTCAATACGTCCCGTTGTACGAGATGACTAAGGAATTAGGTTTGAGTATGTTTTAGGCGACTAACCTAACTTAAAATTATGTCAGAAGTGGCCACGAAACGTGAAATGTCATGGTTTCGTCTACGTCACGTTTCGTGTGTGTGGTTTGTATGTGTAATGTAATATTATTTTTTATTTTTTTAGAAACCGAAGCAACTGAGGGTAAAGAAGCAGATGACAACGACTGGACAAATGGTACTGGCACTTGGGAAGATGTTTAAGGCGTGTGAACACGGCCTTTCTTCTGACGCGCGTCGGTTGGATAGATAATATTTAGATTTACGTTAAAATATCTAATTAAGAGCGATTTAAAAGTACCTAGAACAGGTTTAGTAAAATAAAACGAATATACTGACGTTTTTATATTGAGATTAGCTCGATATGTTTCGAGCCAAGTTGTGACCCATCATCGGGGATAACGCGCCTCACGCTCTTTCCGCTCGACTGCTTGACGCAACTGAGACCGGCTGACATTTACAACTACTCACATTTTAAACATCACATTAACTATTAGTGTCAAACGTCAGGTAACACACAACACAACAATATCCGTATCTAAAGGATGTAAAGACGAGTGTATACGTTTTATTTCACTATAAGTGAATCGCACGCTAGTTTTATATTTAACCTAGAACAGTTGCACGTACTGCAACTACAATCATAATAGACGTTTTTTGTGTAGTCTTATTATTTCTTGTGATTAAGGTATTACGTCTTTAAGGTCGCTGTATACGTAACGCATTTTACTCGGACGAAGCGAGAATGGTTTTCGGAGTATTGTTTCATTGGATGTTTAAGTAAGTAAAGTGTAAGCGACTTTGATACCATGGAGACGGGAACTCTAATGTTTCTCTTCACTTTCTGTATTGGTAAAGATGTAAAACAATGAGGGAGATTGGTGATTTTTCCTCGTCAAGTTAATTAGTCCAATCGTGTTATAAATCACCTTCAGCCATAGCAATTTAGTGTTCTATGGTTGCAGGAATAAAAAAGTTGGTTTTTGAAGGTGTTGGGGTCACCTTGGCCTTATCATGGTCTCGTAACTTTCGTATTATGTCAAAATCGGCTGACTGCTGACTTGCTGTGGGGCAATTGTCCTTTAGTCTATCACTGGCATTATAATACCCAATTCCTATGACTATAACCGAAAAAAAAACGAATCAAAATTAAGCCGCAATGTATATTTTTTAATTTTGGCAAGGTTACGGACCCAGTCACAATATGCCGATTAGTTTAACTATACTTTGTTGTATTTAGTCTTATTTTAATTAAAGTTAAGAATGCTTTGTGAGAAGCATTTGGTAGGTAATTTTTATTTGTAACAAATATTTGGTACTTGAACGTAGGCAGAGTTACGTTGACTTAAGTATCTGTCTATTGGATGTTTATTGATTCAAGTTAATATAAATACGTGCACAATAAATTTTGTTTGTTTTATTCAATTTTCGCGAGTTTTTTTGTGGTAGGAAACTTACTGAGGAACTCCCACGAAATACTATTAGCTATGGTTTACGTTTTATTAAGTTTGACGTGTCTGTGTGTGTGTGTAAATGTGTATGTATCTGTCTGTGGCATCGTAGCTCCCAAACGGATGATCAGATTTTAATGCGGTTTTTTTTGTTTGAAAGTTATATCAGTCGAGAGTGTTCTTAGCTATGTTTGGTGGAACTCGGTTCAGATCATCAAGGTCATCAGGTCATTTGTTTGGTGCGATAAGAATGTTACACGTTCAGTAAACCCATTAGGTTGGGGCTAGTCGGGGTGTTTTTAATTTACTTCAGAGGCAGAAACACTTGCAACATCCTATAGGATGTAGCATGTAGCGCGCATAGAGGTTTCTATCCTCTATGGCGTTATCGATACTACTAAGCCTTTTATCTGCTTCTGCCTCCGAGGCTTCTATAAATTTAAGGAAAAAATCGTCAGGGCACTTGAATGTTCTGGGGCGAAGTATCATTTGAGCCGGGCAGTGCGTGATCGTTGCAGTTCAGATCTGGCTGCATAGGTTTTACATTCTTTGTCAATTCTTAGTGGAACAATGAAAAAAAAAATGACAGTGACATTTCGAACTGTCACCTTGTTTTGATGTTGGTTGGTGCCTTTGGTGGCATGCTTGGCATGGAACGTGATTAATCGTCCCGACACGAGGATAGTAATTTAAATTAAATAATCAAATCTGCTTGAGAATAGGCTCTTCCTGGTTAGTGCAAAATAATTATGACGAAACCGCGACCCTGTGGATGTAAAGGCTGCAGAACGTGTCTCGTTTGCGAGACGCAGTACGACGCTGAGAAGTACAAAATCAATCTTGAATTTGATAAATCAAAAAGCTATGTTTACTGTCCATTTTGTAATAAAGCTTGGCCAGGATGGGATGGCGAGGAATACAAGAAACACCCAAATCACGATGGAGACCCTATTGAGTATCCCGGTGTTTATATCCAATTAGATTTCATTACTGAAGAAGAGGAAGAAATCTTTATGAAAAATATAGACGAAGTGCCGTGGGATATATCACAGAGCGGCCGGCGAAAGCAGAACTATGGCCCTAAGACTAATTTCAAGAAAATGAAAATTTCTACAGGAAATTTTGATGGGTTTCCAGAATTCTCCAAGTTTCTACAAGACAGGTTTGAGACTGTTGATTTAATGAAAGGTTATGATGTTATAGAGCAGTGCTCTTTGGAGTATGATCCTAGTAAAGGGGCGTCTATTGATCCTCACATAGATGACTGTTGGATATGGGGAGAGAGGATTGTGACTGTGAATTGCCTGTCTGATTCTGTGTTGACCATGACGAGGTACCAGGGTGATACTAAGAAATATAACCTGCATTGTGCGGAAACATATTGCCCGATCATTAAGTCTGATGGAAGTGTCAATGAGAGTTGCGAAGAATTGGAACAAAGTGCTTATGAGGCCAGTAAATCACAGGATAGTTTGGATGTGGTGGTTAGAATACCAATGCCGAGGTAACTGTTTATTTTTAGCAATCTTCTTCAATCATTGGCATTTATTAATTTTATACTTAATTTGATAAATTTGAGACCAGGTGATCTCTTACTAATACATATCGGGAAAGATTAATGTTTTCAATTCAGTGTTGCCAACTGCTTGCTTAATAGTCATTAGTTTTTTTTTTATATTGCTACATTGTAAAAAACATCTCCCAAAAATTCCTTAATGTAGGTATGGAGCACCAGCTACTCTTCTTGAAAAATGAATTACTAAATGTCACTTCTAGTAATTAACAAAACCTCAAAAGTCTAGATTTAATAAGTAAGTTGCTAAGTTGGCTATACTATTTGAATAACTAAAATTAAAAGTATGTAAATGAGTGTTAATATTACATCAGAAGATGCAAATGAATATGTCACCTACCTGATTAACATCAAATAAACAATTGATATAAGGCAGAAGAAGAAATAACTTAGTTATAGTTATTATAAGATGCAGGGCAGAGAGTTCAAGAAAGCTAGAGGAGAAGCCTTTGCCCAGCAGTGGGCACTATCCCAGGCTAACAAATAGAATTAATAATGAACGTCTTCAATGGCTTACTACTCCTTGACTTAATTTTATTGAAAATATACAATTTGTTATGACATTATATTATTTACAGGCGATCACTTATTGTGATTTACGGAGAGCCACGGTACCATTGGGAGCATTGTGTTCTCCGAGAAGATATTGCGGCTCGTCGGGTATGCATAGCATACAGGGAGTTCACTCCTCCGTACATGCAGAATGGATTCCACAAAGAAATGGGAGAACAAATCAGAAAGGCCAAAACTTTTTGGGATCACACTGTGAAATATCAAATTGAAGGTAACTAAATGGATGGACTTCAAATAATATAATTTATTGACACACCAAGTTTTTTTTTCTTTGTATGACTCAGTTTTTATCTGAAGAATTTGTTAGTTTGACTTAGTCTTATCAATAGGATGAAGTAGATAAAATTGAAATCGCCACTGATGGATTTGTTTATTTATTAAGCAAAGTTGATAAATTAAAATATAAGTCAAAAAATAATCACAGAATATATACAGCTTAACATTATTTACACTTACAAATAATTATTACTTAAAATGATTATGCATTGGACAAAATTCTAAATAATTGCATATTGTTTAATTTCTATATGTTCAAAATAAAACAGAGGAATGTAGTTAAGAAATGCAACATATAACAAAAAATTAAGTGCTTCCTTTTTATACTTACATAATTTAGTTCATTTTACGTAAATTACTATTCCACATCCATAACCTTTAAATATAAATGCTTCTTATAGGTTATGGGACCCACTGACTACTCGCACAAAATAATTTATATCAATTTCAGGTCATTATTTAATAACTACTTGGTGATTGTTGCCTTGTCAATATTCTTTCATCTAAATTATAAAAATTCACACATTGGTAGATATTTTTTTAAATTACAAGCAGGAGTTGGATAACTCTAGCGGACATGGACATTTGTGTAGATATTATTATTTCATTACTAGAAATCTTGTGTGCGAGATCCACTACCTATTAGGAATCTACTGCCTGGGTATAAATTAATCGAGGCAATGCTTCTTAGTTGAAAAGAAAAACTTAGTTGAAAAGAGTGTGGCACGGATTGCCAAGGCCGTTCAAACCCCACCTCTTAACCTAATTCTTTGTGCATTATAGTTATTAATTATGTACAGTCTGTTTTGAAGACATGCCCAACTTTTACTCGTCCTCGCATATTGGATTAGTACGCTAGATAAGTGAAATTTCAGAAATGACGTCTATGAAAAACTCGTATTAAAAAGAAGAATAAATAAATGTGTATAAAACGGCTCTTACTAATATGAAGTACTGGCTGGGACACCGTCTTTGGGGTTTATACTTCTATACCTAATTATATACATATTTTATACTTCTATACCTAATAGGTTAGTACCTTACCCATTCACAACCCATTCTACTACTACGTACGCAGGTTATTTTCCCCCACCGTCATCTAACTTTAGTAATTGACATTATACAAAAATTTTGTAGCTGACATTATTTACCAAAAAAAAACGCGAACAGGGTTATCAAATACGACTATTTATCTTGTACTAAACCGGATAAACAATATCACGGTACTTTAATAAAAATGTAGGTGTCCTCATTGGGTTACCTACTGCAAACCAGTTAGCTATTCTCACTTATTTACGGGGACCTAAGGATCAAAACGTGGGGACTACTCAGACTGAGTATTAAGCCACGCTGGAGGTGGGTCTCTCCAGGATGACAGTGAGAGAGTCAGGCTTGCACTCCTCGGCGGTGGCTCGTGCTAGGATCATCTGCTCCCGGATCTTCCACGCCATCAGAGCGCGCTCGGACTTCATCTTGCGGATGCTTCGGGCCAGGAGTAGGGCGAAGATAATTCCGAGTAACTGGAAATTTGGAAATTATTTATTTAAGATAACGAGTACATAGACAAGGGTTTTTACTGTCTATTCATTTGGCATGGCTCTTATAATGTCATCACCTTTTCATTCGTTCGGTTTTGCACTGTTTGAAGGTACTTGGATGATAGTTAACTCCAGCTGAAGCCTAGTACGTAAATGGGCCCAGTGAGCCTGTCTTTCTTACAACAGTTACGTATTTCATGGGTGGTGTCTTGCAAAGTCGCAAGAAACCTCACTTTTCTAGCTGTTACTTTCATGTCGTTAAATGCACAAGATCTTTGCAGTAGCTATTAAAATATAAAGGTCATGGCGTCAGTTAGATGCCACTCCGTTTACTATTGTAATTAGCAACTACAAAGTTATTTAGATTTTATCTCGCGCGGGTTTCCCCAAGGCGAAGTAACATAAATATTTTGTTGCGGGCTTAATCTTTAAGCAAACAGATATAATATGTGGCCATCTATGCATCAGTGCCATTAACACTAAGAACAACTTACTATGCTGACTTAAGATTTCAAGGGATCTGAAGAGTAATCGGAAAGTAGATCAAAAAACCACATCGATTTTCTCTGATCTTTACAAGAATGCCTTCTACCTTACCAAGCACTGTCCAATCAGTCATCACATGTCTGTAGATTATGCAGCTTTGATCTTCAGACCCCAAGACCGTTATTACCTTGATAAACATCACGGAGACTCCCAGCACTCCGATGACCGTAGAATTCTGGATGACCATGTTGACGAGAGCTTCCTTGCAACCGGTGGATCTAAGTCGAGTGCAAATGACATCGATAGAGGAGGAGCAGCAAGTCGCCGGCACGACCATGGTGACGATATCGCCGTCGATTTCGTTCGTGGCGATCACCGTTGAGTGGTTGCTTGTGAATTCGGTTCCGATGTAGTCGAGGAAAGAGTCGCTGCCGCAACAACTTAGCTGGAAAAAAAGGGGAGTACATTTGTGTAAGGGTGTTAATAGACCAATGGTGTTATAGATCGATCGATGGTAGCATGAAATATAGCCGGGGTTAATCGATCAACGTCGACCGTTTCCATCGACCGGCAATCGATCAATTGGTTAGTCGATCGGTATCTGTCGATCAATTAAGGGTCAATTCACACCGAGACGAGACGCGACTCGGCGCTGCACGAAAATTTTTAATAGAGCCACTCAAAATATACTTTATTTGTTACAAGATAAGGTTCATATTCCATTGTCAGTATACAGAATACGTAGCGCGGTTTAGCGCTGCGCCTCGACACGTAGCGCAGCACCGCGAGGCGTAGCGCTGCGTCACGCTACGCCGCCCCCCGCGCGGAGTGCGGGAGCGGTGCTGCGCGCGCAGCGCTGCCATCTCAAAATATACTTTATTGCGACGCGATAAGGTTCACATTTCATTGTGAGCATTCAGATACGTCGCGCTACGCCTCGAGACGTAGCGCGGCGCCGCGCTGCGCAGCGCGAAACCACTGGCCGCTTTATCCTTCGTCGCGTCTCGTCTCGGTGTGAGCTGACCTAAAGCCCAGCCGATTAACTTGGATCCAAGGTAAACGAAAACGATGCCATCCATCGACGATCGAGCAATTGGTCTGGTAACACCATAAAGATTCATAAAGACGTAGGAGAACTAAAAGTAATGTAAAGGGATTCCAACTTACAGAGGATTGCAGCATGTCGATTTCGGTTTGAATCTCAGTGTCGGTGGCATAGTCGTAGATGGGGATGTACATGTATTTCGTAACAGTGGTCGTATCTAGCGTGCAGGCCAGTACAACCACTACCAGCATCACTATGAGGATCAGACTCAGGAACAGAGCGTACTGCAAAACAAATTCAATAAAATGAAAACTAAATAGATACATACATCAAAAGTTGAATGCTTCCCGTTGCATTTGTCGACGTGTTTAAGTTGATAATGATACTATGTACCTAAGTAGGTACCTATATAAATTACACAGGAAGACCAATGCACAGTCAATAACAATTAATCTTGGTACAATTGACCTTAGGTCATCAGGACGCACTGAACGAATGTTCAATTAATCAAATGAACTGGACTTTTTACACCTAGGTATATGCGTTATGAACTTATGAAACATGAAACTGTTACGCTCCAGCACCACATTCGTCGAATAGCCGAACTAAACGATCCTACATCGCGCTATCGAAGTTTCGATGATCGGTTGCATAAATACAACTTTGAACTTTCTCTCTGTGGACTTCGGTCCCCAGGCATAACATCTGTCTGGAGAGAGATCTCTCTATTGGAGTCTTTCCCACAGAACTAATAAGGCGTAGGAACGATAGAAGTGCAACTTTATTCTTACTCTTGATGCTTGTGATACCACCTTTAATATTTATAATGTTGCCTGGACCATTATAATTTGGGGTATAACTACCAGATACATACCAAGTTGACCAAGCACGTGCTCTGCTTCAAGCTGCCGAAGAATCCAAAGCAGGTGACAACCAACAGCATCATCCCAAGGAAGACGGCGAGGGCCGAGAGCGTCACGAACCGGCCGCTGCGGGCGCTCTCGTAGAAGTATGACCAGTCGTGGTACTCAGAGTACACTGAGATGCCCAGGACGACCATCAGACCAGCCACAACCTGAGGACAGGAGTAGTATGGCATTACACTACCGCAGTCTACTTCTTTTTTATGGAATTTCGGAAAATACAAGGATTTTTGCGGTAGGTACCTACAAATCGTTCGATATTTTATCCGATGTGTTCGAATAACGCCCACGCGATTGGGCCGCGGTACCAGCGCTATGACCATCATTTTTCTTTCCTTCATTAGACCCCTGAAGACTGAAGAACCGCCATACGGGTACAAATGACCCAGTAAAATGTGTCACTATCTTCTGGTCTATTACTCTGTTTTTAAAACTGCTTCGCATTGTACCTAATAAGTTCGACATCGACAGTGTCGTGACCTATCACTATCAGAGATGCATTTAAAATGCTTTTGTAGGTTGCTGTTGGTTCTACAACCTCAAAATTGCTGTTTATTGTAGCCTTATTTTTCAGATAGTCATGCTCATGTTTGACAGATTACTCACTTCGGTTGCCTTGAGATTTAGATTAGGTGCTGCGTCTAATCGCCTATAAGTAGACGCAAAGACGGATACTCCATTTAATCTTGACGCGATCTTTAGGCATCTAGTTTCATCAGCCTTGTTTGGTATGTACCACACAACGTGGCAAGATTAACCTAACTTACATAGTTGACTACCATTACATTACATTACAAACTAGCTTTTGCCCGCGGCTCCGCACGCGTTAAATTCGGGGTAGCACAGAAGAGATAGCACACATACCAATTTATAGCTTTCTTCTCCACAAACTTCCACCCCTCACTTTAGGAAAATGGGGGTTTTGGAAGAGACAAAAAGTAGCCTATGTCACTCTCCATGCCCTAAACTATCTCTATCTAAAAAAATCACGTCAATTCATCGCTCCGTTTAGCCGTGAAAGACGGACAAACAAACAAATAAACAAACACACTTTCACGTTTATATATTAGTACGGATTGCAGACACATTTTACGTAAAGAGGTAGCAGAGGTACCACGTGCAGGTATTTAGTACTTCTGTAGATACGTATGTACCTGTGTCTCCTGGCCAAGGCTTCATTTACAGTACACTAACTATGTACTAAGTTTTTTCTTAGTACATCGCTAAAATATGCTTTTGTACTTTACCTATTAAACTACACTTAGATAATGGTTGTTTATTGCTCTTAGCACGTCTACCTACCAATTTCACTGATATTTCCCAAACTTACCAAGATAAGTTTGAATTAGCTTCATATTTAAAAGATTTCGTTGTGTAGCTACCTAATCTACAAAACTTTAGTAAGGAATTCTACCCCGTTCGTTAATCTAAAAGACCGATAGCCAATCCCCTTAAGTCATATGATTATGATTTATTACATGACGCTAAGCAGCTGTCGGTTTCTCATAACATATCTATTATTCAGTCGAAAACACCGCTTCGTATTGAAATTGCTTGTAAACAGCTAATCATTTTACCACGAAATACGAAATAGCTACGTGAAAGGAGCCGAATTACACTAACACCAACGAATTGGGTACCTTTTTCTCTGTCCTTAAGCGGCTAGTACACATTCGCCGGTGTTGGGCCAGGCTTCGCAATCGGGCCAATCACGATCCGGCCAACACACGCCAACACACGCCAACACCCCCTGTACACATTGGAGTTGGCCTGCATTGGGCCAGCATGGGCCAATGTGTACTAGCCCCTTTAGAATATACATAGATTCCTAAAGGCCCAATCAGACGGTTCATTCGGATGAACGTTCATCCGAGTGATTGCTTCATTTTTCTAGTGAATTCATTCGACAGTTTGTTTCATTCCGTGTTCAGACGTGTCATTTCGAGTGAATAGTACAGAATGAAAGGCGAAAATGAAAGAAAAATGAACCGTCTGATTGGGCCTTAACCCACCATAGAACCTATTTACAGTGAACGTCGTGGCGATATTACATTGCTCGTAAAGGTGAATTTATTATAACAACGTTCTGCGGTGGGTTAGAAATCACTTGCTTTGACTGTAGGTAGATATGTGTGCCACATTGTAGACGTGTTATGTAGACAAAGGAACTAATGGAAAAACTAAAATGATGGATTAAATTGTTGTTCATACTTGAAAATGGTCCTCCTGGACCCTTAATTGAACTATTTAAATGATTACTGCGCGTCGTGGTCACTTGTTTTTCTCTGCAATTACACATCGAGCTATCTATTATGATTACAACAACACGATCGCAATCTAGCAAAGTAGCTGGCATTTCCGCTTACACAAAATGTACGAAAATAAACCTGTTACTTACGATAAACATGGTCGTGATTGTCAACAACAGAAACCTTATAGATTTCAAGTTGTATTCGGTCTCCGTCTTCGTGAACTTCATCTTTTGCGTATTCGACGCTTCATTAGACATTTTGGTAATCACTTTAAACCACTATCGAACCTGAACATTAACTGCAGCGTTTTACACTGGATATCTAGTTGATAATGTCGTGACGGCACTGATAAGGTTTTATCCTCGCCTTCGCGCACTACTAGCGGAGACAATGGGTAATTGCCACTCAGTTCACAGCGGCAGAACGTCTATTCAAATTAGAAACTAAAGTCATAAACTTGACGTCCAACCTCCACGGCGTTATATTTAGTCATGCTACGTTTGAGCACGATTTTCGAGATTGTTTGGATTTTATTTGGTTCTTTATTTGAATTTTAACACTTTTTTAATCAGCCAGTTCCAATTTTTTTTATGGGCATGGACACGGTCAGACTGCCACTGTGTTGACGCTGCACTACCGGCCAGTTCGGGGCCATTCGAACACGACCCTGAGATGCCCAGGCCTGACCCACTTGATTGTTTTATTATTGATTCAAATATTTACCAACTGGATAGTTCATTAAACATTTATGTCGCGTCAAAGTGTCAGACACCATGGAACTAGCGTACCTACTGATATCTAGTATAAGTATGTATGTATGTATGTAACTCTTTAAAGCTTAAGTCAGGCTTAAAAAAGGTAAATATACAGGTTGTTATTAAAGCCTTGCACAGCTTGCACTTTCTACATATATTTAGGGTTACTACCAGTAACCTCATTATGCAATAAGTCTGCCTTGCTTTTACCCGTAACTAGCTGTTAACTGCGACTCCGTCCGCGTAGAATGAATTTGTCGCTATATTTTGCGGGAACAATGCATTTTCTGTAATAATAAAAGTAAATCGGTTCATTAGTTCAAGTGTAAAAAGGAACAGACAGACATGTTTACTTTGGCTTTTGTAAGAACTGGCAGAAACAGGGATTAGATTTACTGAGAATAAGTTTGCTTCCATTTCTGCTTAACAAAACACGTAAATTAAATTCGGCGACATGAAACAGTTTACTGTGATACTATGTATGTGGGTCGATCCACTATTTTATGTCCCTGGTTGCCATGGTGACGTCCCCTGAGTCACCGAGTAAAAATGAGATATTCTAATCTAGGATATAGTCCCCTGTAAGCTAAGAATTTTTACAGTTATAAAATCATTTTTATGGCGCATCTCCTCAGTATAAAACGGGACTTAAATTACAATCTTTTTCTAAGCAACTCTATCACAGTTATCCCCTGACTTACGGGACAGAATAACAACACAAAATAGTTGATTGGCCCATGTACCTAATTATTGAAATGAATAAATGATGAAATCATACAAATAATCATCAAATTTTCATTCGACCAAGAAAAGTAAAAAATAATCTAAGGGCCACTTTGAAAAGGAATAGGTTAACCTGTTGTCTGCGTTTGATAAGAATCCTAACTCGCAAAAATTTGAAAAGGTCGTATGATACTGATCCTTATCATACACATACGACGGTTACTTTTGGGATCATTATCAAACGCAGACGACAGGTTAAGCTACAAACGCACTGGCAGCGGAAGCAGGGCGGCACTAGCACTAGCACTTACTGAGTAGGTATAGGTACTATCGAACCAACTAATTCCTGACCCATCGCAGAACTTTGTCGCAATAAACGTTATTGAGATTCGCATGTCGAGCAATGCAGTGTCACTATGACGTTTAATGTGAATAGGTTCTATAATGGGTCAGGACTCAATTGGTTCGATGGTACTTATAAGAAGCACTCATTTTGGTTTTGGATCACCAATTTGATTTCATCCTGTATTTACCTACCAATACCAACGTTAAAGCGCCTCGTAAATTGAGTGTCGCATTAATCATTCAAGTACAAAAACGAAACAAAATCTTACATGGAACCAGTTCCATCAAAATATAACCTCTAACTAAAGAATTTTTGCGTCGGAAGATTACACACTGGCTAAGTTATGTTGCTACAGAGCTATAAAAGCGGCGCACAGTAATTCCTGAACTGAGCCACCAGCAGCGTCCACCAAAGCGTTACCGCGCGAGACGAAGTTAGGCGAGCGTGCACGACAACTTCCGAAATCAGTTTCGGTTTCGGTAAAAGTTTCGGCCAATTTTGGCCGAAACCGAAACTGCGGCCGAAACTTGAATTTTGGCCGAAACTCGGCCGAAAACGAAACCGAAACTTCGGTCGGACATTAATTTTGGATCACCAATTTGATTTCATCCTGTATTTACCTACCAACGTTAAAGCGCCTCGTAAATTGAGTGTCGCATTTGTTTAATTTACTCATGTCGATGGAGCATGTAGTGATCAGGCGCCATCTATCGTCCAGTAGTCGAACTTCTTCCACAAAGGTCATTAACTGTCAAAGTGTTCTACATCACGCTAACGAAATTTCAGAAATCGTTTGCATAAATACAACTCCTAGTGTCCGACCGAAGGTACAATTTTGGCCGAAGCCGAAGCCGATTAATCGGTTTTCATCAAAACCTTCGGCCGAAGCCAAAGCCGAAGCCGAAGGTGTGTTGACCCCATGTTGACCCTAAGAAATACGAGAACTTGCTAATATTAAAAAAAACGGCAGTAATTTATGCGCAGTTTTCGCTTCTAAATCAAATGTGACTATGTTGTAATGTTAAGTGTTGTCAGTAATTTATGTAATTAACTGCAAGTAATGCGATCGGGCCGGCGAAACACTGCTCTGCTAAGCGCTGCGCACTATCCCTCTCGCTCTGGCATCGTTCGTTCAATTTCAAATTACGGCCAAATTTTGGCCGAAGCCGAAGGTTTGGCCGAAGGTGGTTTTTTTGGCCTAAGGTGGCCGAAGCCGAAGCCGAAGCCGAAGCTTCGGTCGGACACTAACAACTTCCAACTTTCTCTCCGTGGACTTCGATCTACAGGCATAACATCTGCCTGGACAAAGATCTCTCTGTATGAGTCTTTTCCTAAACATTTCCCGTGAACTCTTTTTATCATTTTATCCTTATGTAGCCGTAGCTTTATCGACAGTATAATCCCTCCCCCTCTAACTAGGCTAATACGAGAATACACAAACGCCTCCCATTAAATGCATGCAAACTAGTTTCACCATACTTAATGATTTTATTTGTGTTATCTTTTGTGATATCTTATCTGTTGGCTTACCTGATATCTACCCTGTTTTGTTTGTGGAAATTCACCTTATTGTTTAGTGCTTATGATGATGATGATGAAGCTGATCATACTTTAGTCCGATTTTTCTAGAACATTCTACGTAGCGCTAGTCTTTTTTTTTCTCAAATATTAAATTGATAAGTTCAAACGTTAAATTCGCAAATAATGATATCACCTATTGTTTAGTGGTGCTCTTGAAACCATCGACAATGTTTGCAAGGATACAAGCGGATTTCCCGTGTATACGAAAAAATATATCTATCGTTGGCATTGCATATCAAGAACTATCAGACATCAATAAACTGTCTATAGAAATACATTTTGAATGTTGCGCGGTAGAATTAATTGGTC
>BHDV01041275.1:147070-164026 GCA_005406045.1 Adoxophyes honmai | reverse complement strand
TCGTGGGCCCCCTGAGCTTGAGGGCCCCGGGGCACTGCCCCGCCTAGCCCCTTGGTAGCTACGCCCCTGGTAACATTTGTAATAGCAGCTTTCACATGAAAAAATATTTGACCTCACATATGCTGAAACATGGGGATAGACACTTCACATGCACTGTCTGTAAACAAAAGTTCAAGAGAAAGGATCTTCTTCAGAGACATATGAAATCGCACCAGACAAAAAAGTTATTCAAGTGTCCTTTTCAAGAGACTATGGACTGCAGAAAGGAGTTCAGCCGCAGTGACAAACTGAAGTCCCACATCAAGTCCCACACCAAGAGAATGCTTTCCAGTGCTAGCACGCACAAATCTGCTTACGACAGTGCTGGCACTGTTGAAATATGCATTGTGCCTTTGGATGCAAATATAGGGACCAACTAAAACAAATTTGAAAACATGTTTTGTCTAAATTGGTCCTACATTTTCATGTTAATTGCACAATGATTTCCGTACCAACAGCACTAGTGTAAGGCTTCAAGGTAGGCACAGTGGGTGAGACTATAATCCAATTAGCTACTATTCTTTTACTACTTACCAGTATTGACTGGTGATCGTTGTACTTGAATGTGTGCTGTTCAAGATATTTTTTATTAAAATGTACTTCCATCAATGTTTATTGTGTCTAATACTAATTTCAAGGTGTTACAATAATGTTCATGTAAGCTACATAAATATAATTGGTCTAGATAAAATTGTTAAAGAACATAAAATGTTGATGACGCGAAATATTTCAGGCGCGCCAATTCCGAGTGACTGACCAAGTGTACCTGGACATCCATGATGAAGACAGGCCTTTAGGGCGGGTGGTCATTGGTTTGTTTGGTGATTTAGCCCCAAAAGCAGTCAGAAACTTCAAAGTACTTGCTACTAAAGGGATCAAAGGAAAATCTTACAAAGGGACAACATTTAACCGTATCATCAAGAGATTCATGGTGCAGGGCAAGTATTTATTTATCTAAAAATTCTAAGTAAAGGCTATTAAACATAATCATTACACAATTTGGATGCAGGATTAGCAATAAATTGAATTAAGTATTTATATTTCAGGTGGTGATGTGGTTTCCGATGATGGCTCAGGGTCAATAAGCATATATGGTGAGACCTTCAAAGATGAAAACTTAGACACTCAGCATAGTATGGCTGGATTTGTGTCAATGGCTAACAAAGGTAATTTTTTATTCAGTTTAATCTGAATTTAACTTTAAACTTTAATAAAACAGTTAAAGTTGGAGTGAAGTATACTAATGACGCCCATTTTATCTTCGCTTTAAGGAAAAGACACCAATGGATGCCAATTTATAATCACAACAACAGGGACACCTTGGCTGGACAATTTACACACAGTTGTAGGGAGGGTAAGCACACTGTTACTTTTCATTAAATATTGCATGATGAAATTATTTTTTCCGAATGGGATAGGCATAGATAGGCAATGCATAAATTATTACACAGAGAAAACTATGACGATTTGACATGTCATAGTTACTTTTAGGTATTTTTTTAGGATTTAAGTAACTATAGAGGTATAGTAGTGGCAAGTTGCTAGCCAGACGCCTAAAATAAACTTAAACTTATATCAATTAGACGCCTCTTAAAAAGAAAGAGACTGAACTGAGAGATTAGACTGCACTAGATACATTTTTTACTTCTCTGTTATGGGGAGTTAACAATTTGAAATGAACTTGTTAATCGGGGGGCACGGCAGTGCCCCCACCAAGTCGAGCGCAAAGCAAGCACTGCCGTACCATCCTTTACAGGAACCATTTCGCGGCATTTTCAGGCCTCTATTTGAGAACCTTTGGATAATACCAAGACGCTGAAATTTTTGTTATCTAGTGAGCTATAATCACATACTTAAAATCCAAAATTTCAAGTCTGTAGGTAATTCAGTTCCGAAGTTAAGCGAAAGCAAAGTTTCGCATTTTCGACACTCACTCACTCACTCATGATCATCAAAATAGAACTAGTACTTCCCGTTAACTCAGAGAGCTGAAATTTGGTACATGGTTAGGGATTAACGACTACATAAAGGGAAAAATGTAAAAACTAGGATAATCGAAGATCTGGAGTACCTACCTGGTGAAAATACTAGAGCCCAACCAAACTACTATAGAGATCGACATACCTCCTTTCCAAAAAATATTCAACTTAGTGGGTCGCTTCATTTGATGTCAAAAATCTGAGATCTGAAGTATCTGATGAAGACCCTGAGCTGCTCTGGTACATAAAAAAAATCGACTGTAATTGCAAAAATCCAGCGTAGAGAGACACATCTTCTAATTTAAGGAACGCGAATGGGCAATACGAAAAACTGTTCCTACTGTAAGAGATCAAAACCGGAAAAAAGAAACGAAAGATAATTTGCAAAAATAAGTACTTAAATGTGTAAAATAAGAAAATCTAACATAATTAATGAATATGCTCACGTTTCTACAAAAAGAAGTGAAATCCCATCAAAAACATTCTGTAAAAAAACTACCCAAGTCTCGTTCAAGCTGCTTGTTTATCTCTAAAAAGTAATGAAATCTAGACATAGTTGTGCCAAGTCTAAGGTTCCTTACTGCGATTTCTTTATTATTATAGTTAATGTTGTGTGACTTGGCCGTTGAACACTTTATACCAATTACCCATACCAGTATGGGCTATTATCTCGCGTAACAAACAAGGTAGTTGCAACATTACATGTTAACAAAATTGGCTTGTACCCACTAACGTATAAAAAATGTTCAACGGCCAAGGCACACAACTTTAACTATAATTATAAAGAAATCGCAGTAAGGAACCTTAGACTTGGCACAACTATGTCTAGATTTCATTACTTTTTAGAGATAAACAAGCAGCTTGAACGAGACTTGGGTAGTTTTTTTACAGAATGTTTTTGATGGGATGTACTGTACTTCACCATGTTTGTTGTAGCCTCTTTTTTGTCGATCTCAATAATTAAGTTTGCTCTGCCTCTCAAATGCTGGCTGTAAGAGATCCGTTAAAGAATAAGTGCGCCTTTGTACTTTACCATTTAAGTTGTACCTATGTATTTTTTTTGTATTTTGTGAACTTGAACTTATAGGTGGTGGAAGGCCAAAATATTATCCACTTGTTGGAGCACACGCCGACGGACGTGGACGACCGGCCGACGCGGCGCGTGTTCGTCGCTGACAGCGGCCTGCTGCCCACCCCGCAGCCTTTCTATGTCTCTGATGACCCCTACGAGTAAGCTTCTTCATTTACACTTTGCTTTGGTTAGGTTAGGTTATGTTTAAGGTAACACAAGTGTCGCGATACATTTGTGGAACTTACGGCGCCGAACTTTCGAATAAATACTCTCGCAGTGCTTTTCAAGCCGTCACTGACGCTCAGTTGTGTCATAGACGACTTGAAAAGCACTTAACCCAGAGGTTCCCAAACTTATTTTGTCTACTGCCCACTTGGAGTATAAATTATTTTTAGCGCCTCCATTTTTTTATCTACTGAAAATTCAATATAACACACAACACTCATTTTTTCCGAGTCTCTTACCGCCCCTCTTTAAGCCTGCATCGCCCACAAGGGGGCGTTATCGCCCACTTTGGGAATCTATGACTTAACCGATCGTTCGGCGCCACACGTTCCGCAGATATGCTGCGGCATTAACAGCGAGCCACTTGCAAATGTGGCACTTGGCAATACAACAGTTATTGGCAAAATTTTGAACCTGTATTGCTTCAAAAATATCGACATACATCACGTCTGTATTCCCAAATGGTGTAGGCAGAGCACGCTAACGCTACATAGGCGTAACCCTATTTCGCGTTCCGTAGCTAAATTTAGCATTTTTTTTGGGCTAGGTAAGTTAAGAGGTAGGTACAATAGTGACAGGTTGCTAGACTGTCGCCAAAAATATACCTGAAATTAGTTCTGAATTTATTAGTCGCCTTTTACGACATCGACGGATGCAAATGCAAGTTATTCTAATTCCGATACCACACGGTTACCAAAAATGTACGCTCTCAGTATTAAGATCGTGTGTTAATTTTTTCGGCACTTTCATCGTGTTGAAATTCTTGTTGCTGACTGTACGTAGAGTGCGACTTCTCGCGCGATAAAAACTACCTCTTGTTGTCTAACCATCAACAGAACATGACAAGTAGTCTGTTTCGCACGTCCTGAAGTTATTTAAAACGTCTCACAAGATCTAGAAACAGGTTCTCGTCCATGATTGTGATGGGTTATTTTCGTTTGGTAAAGAAATAAATTGTGTTTGAACTACAGATGTAGTGAGAAACTATTTTCCTTCGTAAATGTTCGGAAAAGTTCGTATTTATCGTTTTCTCTCAAATAGCTTCGGTGCCCATTTTAAAGGGAATTCATTCCGTAAAATTTATGGTAAATATCCAGTTTTAAATAATAATTGTAATAGTTTTAAGTAATATAACGATAAATACGAACTTTTCCGAAAATTTACGAAGGAAAATAGTTTCTCACTACATCTGTACAGCCATATCGCTTTACATATTTCATTGTGTTTTTGCAGTCTGTGGGCGTGGATTAAGGCGACGGCAGTTCCTTTGACGATGTCTTTCTCCATTTTGGGATTCTTCCACTGGATGATGAGGAAAATGGAGATATCATAGAACATTGTTAGTACATTTCGTTGTTTTATCTTAGAATGTAGTCCATCGTAGAGGATGAGATAACAGTAGATATTATATCATAATGTATGTAAAGCTTTATCCAAAGTAGAAAGCCATAATTTGTCTTAATAAATATAATAAATGAAACACAAGAGATGTTACTTTTATTTTTGTTATTCAGTTTTCAGTTCGTTGTGAACTTCAGTCACATTTTATTGCATTTTAAAATAATTTACCTATGGTTAAACTACACAATATTTTAGAATTCAGACTAAAATATTTATACCTGTAATTATATTATACTATTTATACTTATTAGTAGTTAATCATATCACATTAGTTGATTAAGTCTATGAAAGAATACGCCGCCTATGACAAATATATACAAATATCAGGTAAACCACATTATTCTACCTACATTGTAGTTTAGTAATCGAGTTATTCTTTTCACCTGTGAATCGCTCTGGCCTTGGGAACCTAGGCACCATTACAGAAATAATTACTCAGTAATTCTTAAAGTTCTCCCACAAGATTCAATTAACTTTGCTAGAATGTTACGGCTCGATACAGTGTAAATGATTCCGATAGTTTTTTTACTACTTTTCGGTTGTTATTTTGATACACTAGGCTCTTCGTAATTCAATCTATTGATGGTGTATATCTCACTAAGCTCAATAGAGACAGAAAGAGGACATAATGTCTGTTTGAGAAGTACCTAGCTAGGTTTTCGGTGAAAACATAAAAGGACAGGGGAAACCGGGAAAAAGTTTTTAAAGAATGTTAGGTCGGTGCCAGCTTCAAGTATCAAGTGCTCCGCGGCTCCTATAGGAATAGCGTGACGGCCGCGAGCGCGAGTAGGACGGGCGCGGTGGTGACAGAAGCAGCGGCGTCAGGGGCTGCGCGGGGCGTGAGCGGCGCCGGCGCGCGCTGCGGGGAGGGCGCGCCGCACGCCGCGCACGCCGCCCACGCGCGGCACACGTCGCACGCGTGCGCCGCCGGGGCCTGGAAGAACACGCGCGCGCGGTGACCTGCGGACATGGACGAGTTAGTCTTCTGTGCTGCTTGGGTAGCTTTTGTCTGGTCCTAGTATTCGTTCTATCGACGATGTGATTTCCTAGCGACGCGTCTCAGTATTCAATCTATGGTTTAGCTTACTAGATGTAGGAAAATTACGTAACATTATGATCTTTATCTGCCTTTCTTCTATCTCGGATAAGCTGCATCGTTGGTTAGTTAAATATTGGTAAGGGAAACAGATATTTTTTTGTCGCTTTTTATCTCTAGGTACTAGAGGGTTAATCTGTAGATAGATTGAATGTACGGACCTGTCGTTACTTGCTTTTTGTAGATGATTTCATGTTCGGTGATTCCTGTATGTTTTATTGCATGCGCTTCGACATTCGCTCTAATAGCGGGAACGATTGACTGCAGCTTTTTCTAAAAACTCATAATGCGATAGCTTACTCACTTTACTGTTTCGCTTGGGTACCTAGTTTGGCCACAATAAGTTTGCATGTATCGATAGATGTAAAGAGGTTACAAATAGTAAACAGGCACTGACTAGAGTCGGCAAGGTCGACGAGCGTGGCGAGGCCGGGCCGCTGGCGCGCCACGGGCAATGCTCGCGGCGCAGCCAGGGTCGCGCAGCGCTCAGCTCGGCCCGCGCGCAGCCACGCCAGCACGCGCGCGCCGCCGGCGTCCAGCCGCGCCGCCGACACGTGGGGAGCCGCCTAGGACACAGAATAGGGAATATAAGTATAGTACCAGGTACAGAAGGTCCACTCTCGACCAAATTTCGTGCTTAGGCATAAAAAAAACCCTTTTTTTACCTGCCTGCACGCCAAATTGAAACTTATAAACTAGTCCTCTGATTCCTTTGCAGGCCACTAAACCAAAACTAGTTATTCAATTCATATTTAGTTTGGCTACAATAATTTATTAAATTATGCACAATGCGATATGGATACGGCCCATATGCGAGCGCCAGCCTACTGCCGTAGACGCCCACGGACCATACCTAAACATGTGCCTGCTTTTACAACTTAATGACCGTGTGACAGAATCACTGTTGGCAAATATTGAACACAGAGGATCTCAAGTGGTTAAAAATAAGTAGAACTAAGCAGAAACTAAAATAATCCAACAGTAACTAAGTTTGTTACATACAAGCATTTTGTATTAAATCTCATGAAATGTCAAAGGCAACGTCTTCTTCAGTTCAACCCAGAAAAGGCCGGTGGCAGGCACACTGATTGGTACTCACGGTCAGTTCAGTAAGCGTGTGAATGTCAGCGAGGAAGCCCGACGGCAGCTGTACGGTCAGCAGCGACAAGCCGCTTTCCGTTTCATTGCCGAGAGCCACGAACCTGCACATGAGTTCAATGTTAAGAATATTAATATAGATGAGCAGGCAGGTACAGATGGAATGGGGCGGAGGAGCAAGTAGGTGCTAACCTAATGCTAATAAAAAAATTATTGCTTGAAACTAAAATGGAAAACGGAACTGACCCTGTGCATATGGAGAGTTGCAAGCGGTCCTTTGTGGACACCTGGTCAACGCGAGGGTCGAGGTTGAATCGCGGCCACGCCGCTGTCACGTTGGTGCTGCCCTTAGCTGAGAGGCCTATGATGGCCAAGCCTCGACCTTCGGTTATCGCACTGGCCGAACGAGCTGCGCGCACCTATAAAGAAAAAAAAACTGAAATTCCATTTTTAAATTAAGAATTAAGTTATTTGATGTTTTTGATTGAATATTTACCAGTTGCGTCTGAACGACCAGAGCATTGAAGCTGTCTATATTGAACTGCCTCGCTTCTTCGGATCCCGTCACGTTAACCGAAAGACGAAGATTCGTCGGAGATCGCACGGCTTTGGCAAACATTGCAAGAGAATCCAGCTGTAAAAACATACTAGGTTAGATTTCTGTTTCTCTGTGAAGTCATGACAAATTAACAGCCAATGTTCGAGAGAACCGTACCACGTCAGGGTCAAGATCACTCTGGGCCTGCAAAAGGTATCTGGCAACCGGAACAGACTCTTCTGTCAGCCTTTCCGACAGCATTGCGCGTAGACCCCAAGCAGCTGTGACAGCATCTAAGCTATTGGCCTTCAACCACGGGTTTCTCCACTCGTTTCCTTGAAGCTTGCGCGACCAGAACTTCGTTGAACCTGAATAGATAAATTGTACAATTAAAGTGTGGAGATTTCTGGTGAATGGATGAGTTGGCTGTTTGTTGCCTTGCGAGGCCTTCGAACCTGTTCTGTGCTAGGTGTTACCTGAAGTGTTGGTGTTTCGGTCCATCATCTGCAGCGCGGTGGCGGCCTGCGGGTGGCGCGCCGCGGCCAGCGCCGCCGCCGCCGCGGCCAGCGAGAACGCGTCCTGCTCGGGCGACAGCGACCCTGTCACGAAGCCGGTAGCTTGCAGGATGGCGCGCTGCAGGTAGAGATCGTTGCCCTGCGAAAAGGAAGTGTTTTGAAATATGTAAGACTGAAAGCCTTTGGGATAATTTTTATGTTTTTAGTTTACAAGTATAATGATAATTATTTAAATACATGGGTAAGTAGGTAGGTACATTAATGTGGTTGTTCGTAGCATGTATAAAACGGCACAGTGCAGTGGAAAAAGGCTACAGTATCAGACTCTTCGCTGGGAATAGCGAGAGCGCGCATGATAAAAATATTAAGCTACTTTGGATCAGATGTCTGTAAGATAAATTTTATCAATTTAGAGTCACGTACGGTCCCCTACGACCTCCGTACCTAGTTCAAAGTGCTCTTAAAACTTCTGTCCTTACAATAGGTAGCTATTGTTTAAAAATTTCCATGTTTGAACTAATTTTAATGGTTCTAAATTTAAAAAACTTAATTGACGACGTACTTGAGGTTGCGAGAGCGCCATAAGCGCATACGCGGCGGTAGGAAGCGGCTGCTGCGCGTGCGGGTCATCCCTTACGTCGGGCGGCGGCCAGCTGCCGTCGGCGAGCTGCCGCGCCGCCAGCCAGCGCAGCGCCGCCGCGCCCGCCGCCGCCGACACCGGCACGTGCCGCCCGCAGCGCGCCAGCCAGCGCGCCGCCACCGCCGTCATCCTGCGACACGGAACCTCAGCATCAACCATTATGTGTACGGGCTGCTATTGCTCACACACCAAGTAAAACTGAATTGCTAAACTGTGGAAGACACCTAGTAATAATAACTTATGATGATCCCGAATAATCCTTTTATTGATAGTAATGCGAGTACGCTTTACGTGAAAGAGTGCTAACTTAGCACTGCTAAGCGTGACCTGACTTATGATTAGGTCGTTTACACAATCAAAGTAAAATGTGCTGATCGCGCATGACCCAATGTAGACTACAATATGAAATCTTGGCGCCCAACATGGGGCGGGTCACTATCAAATTAACAACAGACCATATAAACGAGTCAAGCGATATTTTTGTGTTAGGTAGCTAATTCTGTCACTCACGTTGTACTTACCATACGTCTCCGGTAGATTCGTCATCGGTATCCGGCGCAAACGAGCCGTCAGAACGGCGATAGGCCATGAGGCGCTGGTAACCGGCGGCGGCGCTCGCGCGCGCCTCACTCGTTATGACGGAGTCGTCCTCTTCGATCGCCTTGAATAAGAGAAACGATTCTGTTATAGGGCTACCTATACCTATCGTCGTAATAAGTGTCAAGATGCTACGGAAAGGGATTGAAATGAACCTGCAAGTAGTCGAGCAGCACGCAAGCGACGGCGAGCGGGCGGAGCGCGCGCACGGGGTCGGCGGCGGGCGCGGGCTTGTCGCGCGCGGCCCGCAGCGCCGGCGCCAGCAGCGCGCCCGCCGCCAGCAGCGCCACGGGCCCGGCGCGCGTGCCCGGCGCCACCGCCAGCGTTGCGTTGGCGCGCGCCACGCTGCGCCGTGCGTCCAGCAGGTCCCATGTTGAGATCTCTTCCTCGTAGCCATCCTACAAATTGAGGGCTTACATAATGCGGTATCGAAGGTCCCGCTCTGATTGACCTGTGTTTAGACCAAGGCCAATAGATTAATTTTCCAGGTGAGCAAAATTTTTTAAGACTGGCGACGCCGGGCCACATCGATTTTACACGACAAGCAGTCAGGCTGGGCGGGCAAATTCAGATGCCTCGGCAGGCCACTCAGTGGCACGCGGGCCTGGGTTGGGCCTGGCTTAGTTTAGAATCTAAACTTTAGACTGTTTAATAGTGAGTCTGATGATGATTGGGTCCATGATTAAATTTGGTTTTCAGAACATTGGAACATTTGTTATGAAAAAATATGTAAGAGGTGAACGAACCTTCACATCGATAGTCCTGTATAGGGATGCGGAAACTCCGTCGCCAGTGGCTTCGACGATGATGGGCGCTTCGCCCAGCCGCGTCGCGCTCACCAGGAACGCTGTGCTGGCGGACCCACGCGCCGGCACCGACACCCGCAGTCGGCGGTATGCTTCGATTTCTATAAAAGTTAGGTCGTTTTTACTTATTCGTGTTCAAAGTGATATCAACCGAAATGAAGGTTTTAAAGGACTAAGTGTACTCACTTTTGGCGGAATCGACACTGTTTTCCAGCGGCTCGAATTCGAAATATTGCTCAGAATTATGGAAAGTAACTTCAACATTTGTGTCGACTGTCAATGTGCTCTTTAACGTGATAATTGCGGCTATTGCCTCTCCTCGCTGCAACGTCGCCGGTAGTTCTGCGGTGATGGACAGGAGGACGCTGGTTGAGTATTTTTGTGGTGAAGCGAGACCCAAGCCGAGTTCAGGATGCACTGCGAACGCGCCCACAATCCAGTCCCCAGTGGCTATTGGAGACACTCTGCTCTCAAAGCCCGTTCCATCGAGACTGTAAATAAGGAAGTAAAGGTCATAATGTCATCCAGTGCTTCTGGTATTCAATAGAGAGTAAGAGGTGTGATTCCTACCCCAGTGAGAAATTCGCTAACGTCCACGTTGGCTGCGGTTCCACTGTAAGGTAATAGCGTGGTGTAGGTGGCGCCGGGAGCCGGCTGAAGGCATACGGGCCGGCAAGCGGAGCTCGAGTGCCCGTTTCTGGAAGACTCTGTGCCGCAGGCTTTCCTGTCAATCGTTACCACAGTCAAGAATAGTGTCACAGCAAATTATTTACATAATGACAACGTCTAGCTGCGAAGAAAAAGAAGTCAACTTACCAGAAGGATCGCTTCTTAAGACAAAGCCGTCGGTTAAAATGACTACTCCAGCATTCTACAACAATTAATTTCAATTAAATTATGGCACCAGATTCAGACATAAATATTTTAAGAAAAAGTGATTCTCACCGTGAATACGTCAAACGTGGCGTTCCCTCCGAGATCAATCCCTAATCCAGGCAAATGGTCATCGTTCTTGAATATCGAGTGCTTCAAACCGCTGAAACTCTCTACTTCCCGCTCAATCTGTTAAAAAAAATGTGTTGTAAAAAAAGGAAAAAAGATATTGCAAATCGTGCGGGTATGCAGACATACCACTACGACAACTACTGCCGATGGAGCCCATTTAGGTCCCACAGTTGAGAGCACGGGCTATATGGTTATCGAGTGGGGCCATTACCTACGGATCCATCCACAACAAAAAGGCAGAAGTTGCCTATGGTGAAAGCTGGTAATAAACTGTGCTCACGGTGTGCATGTCGAGGCCGCTGCCCAGCCCCTTGGCGCCGGCGAGCCCGGCGATGGCAGAGCGCGCGTCGGCCGCCAGCACCGCCGCGTGCGCGCCCGCGCCGCCCGCCACGCGCAGCTCCACCGCGCCGCCGGGCCGCGCGCCGCCGCTCACTGACACCTGGACCTGTCGTCGGATTCGTTAATCTTCATTTACCTTATGAACTTTCTGTAAGCACTTGCCTAAATCACCACTTCGTTAGGTCACATGGGGTTAGTGGAAGTGGGATGTTTAATCGTATGCAAGAAGCACAATTGTCCCGTGGCGCTTTTAACATTAATGTGACGAGATTTCTTTGACGCTCCCCAACTAAGAGCGATAGGCTACAATGGCGTTCATGTGACGCCTCTTTTACCCGGCGCTCTGAGCGGTCGTCCAACCGCGCCCTACCCTAACGCGGCTACTGCCGTCTTGATAGATGTCAAGTAATGATTGCATTCACCAATGATCTACCCTACCAAAATCTTTGACGCTGAAAAGAGATAGTGTGCCTCGACGAACACAGGACACCCGAGAATGAGCCGACCACTAAATGCCTCACATTCTACGTTCTTTGATGGCATACCTAGATTGTGGTCGCGTCTGAAAAGCTGAGTCAAGATAATATAGTAACCTCATGCTGCAGCAAGTCCCGCTGCGGCACGTAGGCCGCGGCCGCGATCACGGCGTCGCGCGCGCCGGCCAGCAGCGGCGCCCAGGCCAGCAGCACGCAGCCCGGGGCCATGCGCGCCGTCACCGGCACCGACACGTCCACGCTGCGCCGCGCGGGGCTCAACTGTACAGACAAATATACATGTTAATATTGTCATAAGAAGTATTCTATCTTGGTCTGGTTGTGGTTCTGTGTTGGCAACGCATCGGTATTGCGGCTGTGAAGGGCAGTAAACCGATGGTGATTTGATTGAATTCCTCATTTATATATATATATATCTCTTCAACAAGTTACCAAAGTAGAGGAGCTTACCTCTAAAGTTTTTGGCATTAAAATGTCCCCGCGTCCGATCACAACGTAGTGCAGAATGTCCATGCGCTCGGTGGAAGAGATGCGCGCGCGCATCACGTTGCCGACAGTGGTGTTCCGCGTCAATAGCTCCACTGTCAGGAACTGTCCGTTGGCCCCGGCGCAACGCAACACATTTATGACGCGCTCTGATACTTCCTTGTATCGGATCTGGAAGATGAATCGTCGTCATAATGGTTGAATCAATACTCAAAACTATATTCGAATGATAGTTGGTTGGGTAGGCTATATATCTTACCACTAAATTGAGTGTAAAGTTGGAGAACGCCTCTGCCGGCGTAAGCGTGTAAGTCGCTAACCCTCTCTTCAAGGCGATTGTGGTCACATTAACCGGCGCGCCGTCGTCCCACAGACGCTCCACCGTTACGTTATCGTCTACGTTCATGACTTGACCCGATGAGTCCAACACTTCAATCTGTAAAATGAAGGATAAGTCATTCTTTGACTGTATTTAAAGGTACATTATTTGGCACATATATACCAAGAAAACTTCAAGTTAATTAATACCGTTCGGTCCACCATTCGGGTCAAACCTACTAATTCTGCTTGTTGCTCGTATGCATCAAATAACAGTTGTACTAACATACGCTCATGCGAGAATGTAACGTAACGTAAGTAGCCACTTATTTTGATATTGAGCAATAGTGAGTTGGATTATCTACTCGGCTAGTATTATGTTGCGTTGTGTAGTAAAAATAATATGGGTAGATTGGGTAGATTATGGCAAACTCATTCCTTTTACAAATTCGTTCCGCCACGGGAGGTATTCGCTCTATGCAAACAAATAATTAAAATGCTATGACTCGCTAACCTGAACATTGTATGGCAGCATAGGCCTGAAGTATTCAGGGGCCGTGACCTTGAGTCTATAGGGGGTTCGTAGCAACAGTATTCTTGAAGACACATTTTGTCTTATCAACGTGTCTTTTTCTTCTAATACTGCTTCGACGACCAGCGGCCTAGCTGCGTCTTCTGCTAGGTCAAGGTCTGTCTTAAGGTCGTAAGTGACTTCAGCGTGACCGTTGAAGTCGATGACTTTTCGCGCTGGGTTGGAGAAGACTGGCTGTAGTATGTCCGAGAAGAATACGGCATATGCTGATATTGTCAACTCTCCTTCAACTGGCAAACCGTTGAAATGGCTGAAAAAATATCGAATTAACGATAGACGAAAAATTATCTTTTGTTTATTTACCCGTTTCCGCGTCAGTGAAACGCGCACGCGATATTAAGTATAATTATATTTATTAGTATGTAATATTTTTAAAGTATGTACTTTCAAAATACTCGAAACAGTTAAGGTTCAGAATTTCAAATTCCACTTTACATTTTTGCTGGTCTACGTAGGATTTTAATTAGGTAAGTTGATGGCAAGAAATAACTCAATCAAAGTTTTTGCGTGGTCCCGAGTTATTAACGCTACCTAATATTCATTTATGTCCAAACGCCACAAAAAATCAACATTGTTTGTAAATTCAAGGCATCGCATCCTACGCCTCTTAGCTTCTTTGTGCTCGCGATTGAAAAGGCTACAATTGAATAATGACTTTTCCATCATTGTAACGACCGCAGACAGCTTTCTCGGTGAAAATAGATTTTCCTTTGTTAAAACAATGGGATGTTATTTGTTTGTGGAGTCTTTTGGTTTCACTTTAGCTCACTGACGAGGGGCGAAGTGCTAGAATCCAATCAAGATTTAATATTAAACATAGATTTTGAAGGAATTGAAGGATTATGACTTCCTTCGAAAATTAACTGGTATGAATATTAATGCGGCTACCCGGGACGTAGTTGAAGGTTTATTTCTTATTAGCTATTACCAATTTATATATTTTTATGATATTAAATAATAATACCTATCTACATGAAATAACATACTTAGCGGTCACATTTAGTGTAAAGCGTCCATCGCTAAACAAGACTTCTTTGGGCATCTGCATATTCATCTGGAACTTCGGAACTACATAATCGGCCACCAAGATCTGGCGCGAGTACACTTGGTTCTTCACTTCTACCTAAAAAAAACATTTAAGTATGTTCATTCCAGTTCATTGGCGTGATGAGATCTTAACCCTTAAATTGGCAAGAATTAAAAAAGTCGTGAATTCGAGCCTCCTCGCAGGGAAACGAAGTCAAAAATTTTAGTTACAAAAAAATAAAAAAAAAGAACATTTGACAATGTACATCACAGTGTACACTGCCAATTTAAGGGTAATGTTATCAGATGTAGGTATCTAATGGGTACCTATGTCCTTAGGGGGTGTGCGTATGCTTCAGATTTTTGCATGTAGTTAATAGGTACCACTGTACGTAAATTGTGTAGGTAGCTGCCCAGTCATACTTGAATTAAATTGTAAATGCAAATGTGCGTTAAGAATCCAAATCTAAGGTCATCTCCAAGTGGGTGTTAAATTCAAAGTCACGATAGCTATCTGAGCGGCCGACGGTTACTTCCTCACTTGTATAGTCCACTCGCCGAGCGCTGGTTCGTCGGCGAGGATCAGCTCGTCTGCGAAGATCCCCCGGTCGAGGGTCACGGCTCCCCACTGGCGGACAGGGGAGCCTCCGGAGTCCAGCACGCTCACGTCCAAGGGGCCGGACAGAGGCAGCAGGTACCTGCCAAGCGAACAGGTTAACGACCGCGTGTAATCACACGTAATCTCACGCGCACCGGCTCCTCATCGGCGATGGTATCGAAAGCGAAAGTGTCTTGCGTTACGGTGCTGATGAAATTCGTTCAAAGGCGCATTGTTCATTAGACACGATTGGCTAATGACAAACAAAAAACTTTAAACCTTTCAATGTTCAAAAACAATCCGTTTAGATTGACCCTATACTATACACCTAATTGTCTAGCAACTTCATACGTTTCATTTGTGTTTATGTTGGTTTTATGTACCTACGCGCTACATACTCTTCATAGACATTTGCTTACTCCAGGGATTGTTGTAGAGACAATTGAACAGCAATTATTGTTTTTCTAGTATAATAAGACACTTTATTTGGTCGCTGTATATTTAAACCAATGAGAGAGACACAGTCGGCCACACAAGGAATATGAAAAAGAGGTGGAAGGAAATCGACTGAAACTAAATACATGAGTATTCTTGGTGCTTTACATAAAATTGATTACTAACTTGTCCAAAGCGACGACCCTGAACTTGATGGCGTCTCCGGGCTGGTAGACGCGCTGGTCGGTCTGCACGAAGACGCAGTAGCTGCGCGGCTGGTACGCCACGGGCGCCGACGACGCGAACTGCGCCCCCGACCGCGACTGCGCCACCAGCTCGTAGTTGCCTGGCCCGGGATCATCGATCTGTACATGGTAACTCGATGTCAAGAATATGGAGTTTGATCTTCAGTGAGACAGTAAGTTTTTAGAGTTCCGTAGCCAAATGGCAAAAACGGAATCCTTTTAGATTCGGCAGGTCTGGTATGAGCTGATGGATGGAATTAGGTACTGTTGAAACTTGGTGAGTAGATGTATTCTGTGAACTGCATTACCATGCAAACTTCCAAACGGAAATTGGTTTGAACGAAATCTAGTATTTTTTTTGAATCCGTTATAAATTGTTAACCTTACTCTACCTTTCGATTACCGGTTTTTCTCGCTCTCTCTTGAGGTTAGTTAGTGACAGCGTATTGTCAAGTGCATTTACCTCGAGATCCACGACTCTAGAGGATGCTGCCTGCACCTGCACCTCCCGGCCCTGCGAGTAGCGCTCGCCGGTGGCGCGCTTGCCCTCGAGCGCCACGTAGACGCTCTGCGCCCGCGCACCGCCCGCCACGGCCACGCGGTACGCGCTGAAGGGCCGGAACACGCGCGGCCCGATCACTGATATGCTGGGGAATCGGTAAGTTTAGTTGGTTACTAGAGTAATAAAAGTGATAAAATCTTTAAAAAAAAATCTTCCGTTAAGCATTTTTAGATCACGCCTATGTTCTTTAATGGGGTAGGTAGGCAGAGCACACAGAGCGTTACATAGTAAAAAACCATGACTATTTCAGGTTCTGTGACCACATTCAGCATAGTTCTAGGTTTAAACATAGATGATAGAAGTACAATTGTGACTGGTTGCTAGTTTCTCGCCTAAATCGTACTTAAACCTACTTTCATATTCGTCTCTTACGACATCCATGGGTGAAATGGAGAGGCGTTATTCTAAACCGGATACTTGCACACAGGTTTAAAACCTTTTGTAAAATCGTGCATAAAGTAGTGGTAGCCCTGTGTTGGTCAAATTAAATGACATAAACATAATGTGTGAGAAAACCCGTAAATTAGCGAAATTTTGAGAAAACTGTCAGGCATGTAGGTAATCTATGACTTTGTTTTGTCGAAAGCCGGTTTAACATAACGAGTAATTTATCAAACAAAAGAGTGTTATAGATTACGTGTGCAGTTGTTACATATAGGTAAATCTGTTCACGTAACAACGTGCACATGCTCATGACACGACTGTTACAGTTGTACTAAAACAATAAGTAATTACGTATGAGTATCTAATAAAAGGTACCTATACCGTAGGGTCAGGGAGGGTACAGTTGCTCGAAGGGAACAGTCGCTCGAATGCACTGTGCTGGAAACTGAAAGAGCTATCTATCTGC
>BHDV01041275.1:109235-123012 GCA_005406045.1 Adoxophyes honmai | reverse complement strand
CGCAAGCGTCTCACCTGGCGGCGGGCGGGGAGCGCGGCGCGCGCGCGCTGAGCGAGGGCGTGGGCGTGGGCGGGTAGGGCGTGCGCGGGTGCGTGGGGAAGGCCGGCGTGCCCGCGCGGGACTCCGACCGCGACCAGCTCTCCGTGCGTTCCCGGACCTGCGCAAAACATTACATTTGTCCATTTATAATGAGCTCATTAAAGACAGAAGGCTTAAATTTGTTATCATACGCCTGACAGTTAAAAAGATTTTAAAAAGGTTGCTTACGTATATTCTCACAGATATTAAAATACTGAATAGGGTAGGACGACTGAGAAAACAATTTTTAGTCCGTCAGATAGATAGCTAACCAAAAAATATTAAACACGTCACTTCACTATATTATGGTACGTTTACGTAGACGTGACGTCTCGAGCCTCACTCCGGAAGTTTGATGATCTATGACTTTGTCAATGTTTAGTTATTTGATAAACCAAAAACCAAGTGTCTCACATTTTCAATAATCTGTGACTAACGGACTAAATAGAGTTATATATTTTTAACCCAGCCGACATCCCCATTAAACAAAAGAATACCTAACAGTTTCGAATACAATTTTGATTAATGGCATCTTTTGGCCAGTTACATTTTGTAACTGCTGCAATGTATAGATCCCATGCGACTCACAATGGTCTCGTTGCTGCCGGGCCCCGCGAGCGACAGTAAGCCAGGCGCCGCAGTGGAGGTCGGGGTGTTGCTCCCGCTCCATTCGCGCAACATCGTCTTTTCATACATGAATTTCCTAGACGAGGTTCTGAAAGGATTAAAAGCAGTTAATACCAACAAGTAGAGCATAAATGTCTACAAACTATTTGCTAAGTAATTAATTTACCTGTCAGGTGCTTGCGGACTGATACTATCGGTTCTAAGCGGGGTTCGTAATGTATTCACGTGCAACGGAACGCTGAAATCATCGTCGTCATCTGCGAATGCTGTCGTGTCGCTGGTGTAGCCATCCACTCTGTAATTAATTCGCAGCAGATAAGCCTAAAGTCATGGAGTTTAGGAATATTTAATAAAAAAAATGAGACATGCATTCATTGGCTAGATGCTCGTATATTTTTGACACCAAAAGGAATCTCTAGAAATTGGTGGGGATTTATTATTGTAAAATGGTAAAAGGTATACCGATGGCTCGCCGACCGGCGCACGTGCCGCGAGGGCGCCTCCCACTCGAGCGGCAGCCGCTGCACCCGCTCGCGCGCCTCGCGCTTCTCGCGCAGCTTCTGCTGCTGCCTCTGCAGCCACGTGAGCCCCGACCCTCCCTCGAGCGCGCTCTCAGAGCGCCGCGGCTCCCGCGCCCGGCTACTCTCCTGCCACCCCAAAGTGCTCGCAGATCGCCATGTCCCATTTTCTTCGATCGTTTTGCGAGCGCTACTCGGAGGTCGCTCGATCCATTCCGCGTCACCGTTCAACCATCTAGAAACCATAAGGTTTACTCGCCATTAGTAACGTGCGTTAGTCATTTCCGTATTTCACGCACCGTGTAAATTTAAACCGACGTACCGTCTTCTAAGACCTACTTAGACGCTGTAGGTGCCTATATTAGTTCGTGTTTGTCCAGCTGACGCTCAATAACATTTTTATATTTTTTCCGCGTAGGACTTCACGATGGCTTCGCTTCATTTATGGTCAAGACAAATACGTATATTTCGCTGTGTATAGTATAGGCATGTGGTAGTGGGCGGAAGGTAGGTAAAGGATATCCCACGTCGTGGAACATAATATACGAGTAGATAACAAGAATAATTATTACAGTGTCACGCATCTCATACATAGCTAATCTATAGTACAAAATTTGCATGTTTAATAAAGCATTTGAACTATAGATTGACAAGCGCAACAATTACCTATGTGTTACTTCGCTTGCAAGTTGCATGTAAGCTACCTAGGAATAACAGGAACAGTGCAGATCAGTTAACAAACGGCACTTGTCCGAGTGCAGGTGGGTCCGCGCGGGCGCCACGGCCCGGGTGCCGGCGCCCGTTTATGGCGACGTTTATCTCGAAATAGCAACTTGCTCGGGTCGCGGTGGCGCGGCCGGCGACGCAATCACACGCCATCGCTCCAAATCAATTTCTACGAGCCAACGTTGCCTTCTGACGCGAATCTCATAAGCCAGTACATTTATGGTAACTAACTGGTTGGGTGCATTATGTTGGGCAATGACAGGAGGCACTACATTTGAAATAATTATGATGTTATTTAAAAGTTACTGCAATCGGTGACCATATGCGTGGGAGTTGCGAAAAGTGCCTATATCGAGGTGGGTAGGTACTTTGATTAATAAATTGTCAGCTGACAGACTTTCTGGGAATTGTGCCCACGGGGAGAATAGAGAAATAATCAGTGAGCAGGCGCCACATAAATAATTCGCAATAAGCAGTGCGCCGGAGCCGCCAGCCGGCCGCCGCGTAATGGCGCGGAACGACTGCGTTTGCGCGCTCTGCCCACACCCGCCACTTAACTTCATTCACGTTCACACTTCCGGTTATAAAGAATAGAGAAACAATCATACAAGGAATCTTTCGATAATGTCAAGTAAATACACCAAAATCAAGGGAAACATTTGTTAGTTTCAACTAGGTAGGTACCAAACCCATTACAGCAACCTAGGTAGGTACATATATTACAAAAATTTAATATATTTTATTATATAATTACATAGTACATTGTACATTAGTTATTTAAACAATCATAGATTCCTTCCTTTTTTAAAACGTATCTCCCTACTTATGTATTTTTTGGTTATTTGTTTTATAACTTACTTATTCTTGGTAGGTGTATATTTCTTAAGTACCTACTCAAGCATTTAACTGTAACAACTGTCAGAGTGATTGTAATATATGCAGACTGGTTGGAATAGGAATTTGCTGGATCAAGTTTCAAGTGATAAGACCAGCAACCGTTAGAAAAGTCGAGTCGGTTGTAGATTGCTGACACCTACTTCTGCTCGGGAGCTATTTTACTAATCTTACCTAGCTACCTCTGACTGCGAGGAGATGTGCGATATCAAAATAGAGAAAACGATCTTGGCATACGATTCAAGTAGGTACCCTTAATAAATTAAAATTACCGACTTCGTATATGCTGTCGCCTTTAGATTTAATTTATCTATATTTTATAGTTTTACTGTTATACGAGAGATTTGTACCAGTTTCGAGCAGAGCGCAATTTTATAAAATCGGGATTCCACATTTTTACAGAGTCACGTGTGCGAGAATACGACTTAAATTGTTGCAAGACTGATGATTGCTGCTAAACTATCGCGTGTATTAATTTCCAGAGATGCAATGAATTACCATAGAGTCCATATGTTTGTTACATTAGCTCCAAAATTATTTCAAATTCATTAGTTCTTTCTGTTTTAGACTGGTATTATTACCGTTTTAGATAATTGGTCACCTAGTCTTTTGAAGAAACCATCCCAGCCCCAGTAGAACACACGTACACAATTATGGCTCTACATTCTACTACGTAACATTTAAGTGCTCCTGTCAGAATAATTGATTTGATTACAATGCATTGTAACGACGTCGCTGTGATTGACAAGATAGATATCGCTATTATGCTCACTTATTTATCTTGTTGTCTATCATGTTCGATAGTCTTGTGGTACTGTTTGTAGCAAGCGGCAACGATAATCATTCATGTCGGTACGGCATTATGTATTTAGACAGGTAGCTTTAGATGCCCTTATCATAGTTAAATTAAATGTAAACACACCGCTACCGCTATTATCGTTAATCTAGTAAGTAGGCGTCATGAATGGTTCTAATGTTGTCGCTGGAATTCCGAGTGACAAAGTAAAACATATCTTGGCAGATCACACGGCTTGGATGCGATATGCACACAAGGGACGACTTATTTTATGCGGCGCACGCTCTAAGCGCTAATAAGAGTAATTTGCTCCTTGTTACTGTTGACACACTTGGTGATTGGCCATTATCTACGACCTGTATACATCTACTTTGAGTTTTACATGAAGTTGCAATGAATTAGATATGTGTTTGAGAAAGAAGAAAAACATCAGCCCAAACATTCAATTTAATCTTTTCGTTCATCATAGCATTATTTTTAAATTACTCGATCAAGGTGTACCTACGTAAAGCCAATCTTGATTATTTTGTATTTTTTATTGTCAGTTACGACCACAAATCATTATTTAAACACCACATCAGCGGCATACATGGCATAGTTCGTTTTTGTTGTGATCATTGTTCGTTATTCAATTAACACCCACGGAGTCTCGGATCCCACGCATCATCTATCAATAAATGATCAACGGGATCAAATTACTTTTAAACTCTACTTTCAGCGAATTCTTCATTCTTGTTCCAATATACTTCTAATGGTTAACTAAACTGCTTGGTAAACAGCTCATAAGCGTGCTGTTAGGCATATCTACCCCAATTAATAGCCCTAGAGCCGATAGCCCCATAAAATGTACGAAATTACACACACTATGGTATAAAATGAGTTTGTGGCATGGTGTAATGGCCCAGATTGGTTATAGTATACTTTATTACCCTTCTTCATTGACAGTGAAGTGGGTCGAGTGGAACGAAGCTAAATAACTTAAGAGACTATCCACTCTATACTCAACTATGCTTTGTGCTGTTCGACATTTAATATTTTACTCTTGATTGCGTTTTTTACTTAAGTGCTAACAATATTCTGAATATCTAATTACCCGGCATTGGTACCCACCAATACAACTACCCAGTTGAACATAACCTAAACAAAACAATAGATATTCAGATGAGTTTTCATCTGGGGTATAACTTGCTTTCGGTTTGGTTATTTATCTTATAAACTGCGAATTGGCTAAAAATATCGTATAAATAGTGAGGTTATGAGAGTAAACAGAAGGCAGAGTAGAGCGGGCGCAGTAGGCGGCCGCGAGTGGCCTCCACCGCCTACAGCACAGGAACACATGTTTACATTTGCCGCCAGATCCCTTTTTAATTTTAACTTAAACAAGTTCTTCATTTTTTATACTGTTTCGTTATTTGAACAGGTATAATTAATGTGAAATTTGCCTTTGAGGTCATATAGGAATGGACCAATGTTAGCCCTCTCGGCATCGGCACGAAGATTTATAATCACAGCGCGATCGGTTTTGAATTATAAGCAGCGTTATATTTTACCTATACGTTAACAAATAGGTTAAATGAATCACAAATATTCAAATTTGTCAATAAATGTATTCAGAATTAGTCAAATTCGAAATGATCCCTTTCACTATTTTATGCATTCAATAGATAATATTTTATCATTTAGACTATTTTATACTGTAACGGTCGATTTAGATAAAATTATGCAAAGGTTTTGTTGTCTGCTTATAAAACAGAGCGTATTTGTTAGAGCAAAATATTAAATTTAGTACTGACCTTCCGTTACGCAGAGGAGAAGCCGGCGGTGGCACCGGAGTGGTGGTGGTGGTGACGTCTTCGTGGGTGAGCTTCCTGAGGGTGCGCGGCTCGGGCGCGGGGTCGTCGTCGTCCTCGATGGGGCGGTAGGCGCGGCCGCCGAGCGCGCGGCGCACCAGCTCGGGGCTGGCCAGGCGGTTGGGCGCGCGCAGCATGCCGGGGCGCAGGCCGGGCGCTCCGTAGGTGAAGGGCGCGGAGTCGGCGCGCGCGTGGTACGGTATGTCGGGCGCGCGGTTGGCGCTCGAGTGCGCGGCCGCCGGCGCGTCGGGCAGCGCGCTCACGGTGCGCAGCATGTCCCCGAGCAGCGCGTCGAGCTCGTCGGGCGGGCTGGGCGCGGCGCGGCGCCCCGCCGACGAGATGCCCGAGTCCATGGACGCGCTGAGCAAGGACGCGGGCCCTCCGCCCGCGCGCACCACCGTCGCGTAGATGGACCCGTCGAGGGGCCCGAACGTGTGCGCCGCCTCGGCCCCCTCCCCGGCCTCGCCGCCGGACCCGGAGCCCGAGCCGCTGCCGTTGTTCTCACCTAAACCGAAACATCACATTCTGTTGTTTATGTACTCGAACACGTGTTGTCTTGTAGATCGGTTATTTATTTATACCGTGCCTAATTTTAGCAAAAAAGTAGAAATAAATATTACTTGGCATTAATTTACAAGAAAACCTAATTCCAAAACAGAAAAAACGAAAACCGAAGATATACCTGGTATATTACATGTATTATTGTAATTGATGAGTCTTAAGCTAATCACTTTAGCTCCAGTTTAATTAACACAGCGTCTAAATTGGATTCGACTCGCTCCAATAACGACTCGCCTGCTAAGCTCGAGCCTCATCCCCGGCGCAGCGTAGATTGGCTCAAATTAAAGTAACATGTGCAATTTGTTCTAGGGCCTTGCTAAGACTCGTATTGAATTACTTGTTATAATCACAGTTGTTAGGTTTTCACACACGTTTAACTCGCGTCAGTACGTTCACTTCATTGAGTAAGACAGCAGTCAGTAGATATGTACGCCAAATGCACCGCTGACCCGATTGCAGCCGCAGATGGGTGCCTGCCGTATATGGATTAAGTTTGCTTCCCGTTATCCCGACTAAGGGATAACACCGTTGCACAGAATGACATGAGAGCCAGGCCGGATCCAGTCACTTGAAAAACTTCATATTTTAGCGTTGAGTGCTCAATATTTAAGAACAGATTAATATACCTATGTATGTATAGATAGATATATTTTACTCGTATACTTATCAACCTCGGTTTTGTCAAGCGCTCCAAAATATGTGGATATTGCAGACAAGTTCGCGGTTCAAGGTGCCTTGTCCAAACAAGGAAATAACCTTTTACGAGCTTTAATGAAGGTAAAATCGTACATATAAATAGAGCCGCTAAAACCATGGCTGTGATTCCTCCGACGAGGTGACTAGAAGATACGTGAGAGCAATATTATTGAAGATACTAAGCAGGAAAAGTTTTCGTTTAAATTCTACGTAGCCCTAGCACTTTAATTTCGATCCACTTCTAGTGGGCGAGATTCACTTGTTTCGTACGATTTAAAGGAAGTTAGGTTGCAATTTCTAGTAATGAAAAAAAGGTTTTTATTATTGTGAAGTCAGGTAAGACAAACAACTAGGTACATGATAATCAACCGTTATTTATCTTCAAAATTTGAACCAATATTTTGGCGGAACAAGCCATGCAAACGATTCTCAAACTGGCAGAACGAGTAAACGCTGAATACAAATTAGGAAGAGTTTATCTTACGTTACGAGTCTCGTTTGCATAATGAACTCGTGATGTTCCCTTAAATTGAGAGGTTATTTTTTGTAAAGAGAATTCGGAAAAAAAGGTTGGACAGTAAATACAATGCCGATACAGATATATATTATTCGTACCCTGTCTACATAATGACTGGTTGATTTCACAACTAAACTAAAAGTAGGGTTGTCAATAACGCAATTAGTGTAAAGATATCAACGTCAGCGTCTGGTGACCGTCGCGTCGGCGTCGAGCTGTTAAGGAAGATGCGGTTATTTCTGTGATGTCAACCGAAATAACGCGTTAGTTCGGGCTAGTGTTACGAAACGCGGCGCGCAGGAAGAGGATGCGATCCCTTCGGCCGCGGAGCCCTGCCGCGTCTTGCAACGAAATAGCCGTTTACGAAACATCAAGACTCCTTGCTGAGCGGAGGATCAAGAATTAGTGGCAATCGCACACGGTAATTAAATACCCAGATTCGTAACTAACTTAGATTAAGGCCAAACCAGTTCCAAATGTGACATTTTGACATTCTGATTAAAATTTCCGCTACAAATAAGAATAAATGTTTCTACATTTTAGTTTTAAAGTAATTGAATACTTATGATGATTTCGTTTTTGTTGGTACCTATCAAAATCTAGTTAGTACCAATGGAAATTGCAAAAAATCTGTAAAGTTGAGCAAAATAAAACAAAAATAGCGACGTAATCGATCAAATTGGAATTAAATAATTTATCATGCGGAGTGGTTCCTATAAACAAAAAGTTCATACTTAAAATGTAACAACCAGAATACGTGTACGAGTAATGAATAGGTAAGTACCTACTCAAGATACCGAAGTACTTTTGAATAACTCGGAGACACAATAGATAGTATGTCTCTACAATACTAGGTAATGGAATACAAAGGTGGAAAGTGACCGCATGTGTCAATAGCGGCATCGTTAAGATTTATTGTCCGCCTGCGTTCGTTAGCTAATGAAAATTGGCGTGACCGTGATACTGCGGCCATCGGACACGCGCCTGTCACGCCCACTGTCAAAACACAAATGAGGAAATCTTAGGGAAAGCCTGCCTTTGAAATTTTAGAACGACGATAATTATTCCGAATATATTAAATATCTTGTCTGTTATATTTTTACTAACCTTCCATAACATGGAGTCAGTTACGAGTAAGTATAAGAGATTTTCTGCTGCAGTTATGAACCTACTATCTATGGATCTTACATTCGAATGTAAACTAGGCATGTTTTAATCATAAGATACGACATTATCTTAAGTATCCTAGCAAAGTTAGTATTTTCTGAAAGTAGACCCGTGCCTATGTATTTACTGGGTCGCGTCGTGATGACATCACCGGGCAGCCCCGCCTGGTCGTTCGACGAAAATCTAAGCAACGTTCGCGCACCAAATTGTTATTCCTTCGTTATCCACTCTACCACTACGAGTATCTCTGTTCTCATTTTGTTGGCTTCAAATCGCAACCAGTTTGAACTTTTTATAACTTTTTGGCCAGCCCTAATGCATCCACACGAACCCACTGTTTTCAACTTATCAGGTTGGTAGGTAGGTTGTATAAACTTGTTTCTTTTTTTAACGATTTAGAAAGAATGTGTGTATGCATATTTCGGCTATGACCAAAAAATTTAAATATTGGATGTATCTTGTTTAAAGATATCTTATTAGATAAGATTTAAGATTTTGGCATCATAAATTACTAATTTATTAAGTAAGTATAAATTACTAACTCAACAGTAGCAATAGTCCAATGTACCGTTAAAATAAAACTTAATACATAATTGTCAGTAGAGTTTAAAAAATCTTACGATACGAGTCGCGTTAGGTACTTAGTACAAAATTATTAGTAACTAGAAATTCTCGTGGTTTAATAAATATAGGTATTCAAACTAGTAAAATATTGTTATAGTTCTGGCCTTGTTCATCACCTGATTAAGTAGGTAAATAGCCATAAACATAATAATTATAACATCTATAAAATTAGTATAACTGGGCTGTTACTTAACTAATGAGGAGGAGTGGCGGTTCCGAGAATGTTTTACTTAACTAAATGAACACGACATTGAATCCGATCCGTATCTCCATTAGACGATGATTTAACCGGCACGGTGCCGACTCCGGCGCACTGACCTCCACGCGTCAAACTTTAAAACACACGGCTAAAGTAATCCAAACAAACCTTCGCGATACTACGATGTAGTCGTTTACGTTCCCATAATCAAATCAATAGTTTTTTTAAACGATCATAACTTCGATTAAGCACATTAATGTCATAGATATTTTGTAGATAAAGGCCACTGTCACTCTGCAATGGAAAGTAGCACCAACCACGGGTTGTCGATGTACAAATCGATTTTATGACAACACGTCTGTATCTAGCACACCTGAGATATCAACTGTCCGTCAAACAGAAAGCAAACACGATAAAAATAACACAGATATTGTAACTTCCAATAACGCAGAACGTAAAATATTTAGTCTCATGTCCACTACGATATTTACAAAGAAAATGATATGTATATAGAAATGTATGAAACTAATTACTTACTTAAATTAATATAATCAGCTGATAGCTATGACTATGAATAGCACGTAATTTTAATATTAATTATATTAATAATGTAATTTCTATTATTCCGTATATATTGGTAAGCTTCACTCTACGTACCATTTTAATAACTTGAGAACATGAGACATATTTTTAAGCGTAATTTATCTACCTACCTACTTAAAGTAAAACGGTTATGATAATTAAATTGGCTGATAATTAGAATAAGACTGCCTATTAACTAAGTAAGTTACACTTCTGGTGTAGAACCTACGAGCAACTTTTCCCCAGGTCATATTACTTGTACCTACTGACCGAGGGATTAATCCGCACAAATAAGCCGCGGAGCTATTAGGAGTAATCGAATCAGTGACGTCAGACCAGATTTGCTTTCTATGGGCAAAAGTGTACACTCAAGCGAGTGTGAGTCACTGTTCTCGGTCAGGCTGGTCGCATCGAATTAAGTTGATGCGAGGCGAATGGACGCGGCGGAAGGGCGCTGTGGCGAGTGGACATCCATCAGCGATTCACCATGGCGGTCAATTAGCCGCCGGCGCAGGCGCCGCCGCGCGACCGGCGGAACAGATCTACTCATTTCGATGTCATTCGAACTCTCGCAAAACATGGACCGTTTCACTAATAAGCACAACCGTACCGAATGGATTGTTTATTTTGCCTCGACTTCGGCAAAGTTTTCGATGAAACTTTTTGAATAAAAATCACTTTGTATGAAAAGGTGCCATTTGCATCGATAATAAGAGGAGATAATTAAAGAAGTGCGTGGGCGTCGGGATTGTGTAAAAGCCGGGTTTGTTCCAAAGTGTAAACTTGTATTGTGCCACTCACCTCGTTTGTGATTGTCGTCTAGCGCAGAATGGGGAGCACCGGGCAATAGTAGCGTAGACAGGGGTGGTTAAACTGTGGCCGAAGGCATTATTTGATTTGTTTTAATGTAGTGTTTCATAGATGAACCGTATTTGTAAGTTTAGCGGGTGCGTGTGATGTGGGAGTGCGTGGGGAAGCGGCGGCGGCGCGGCGCGACTGGGCGGGCGGCCGCGAGCGCGGTCTCGGGCGGATCTAGTTCACTAAAATAGCCCCACACCTGCGGCACCACAGACTGCGACCTCTCGGTGTACCGTTGCCGCCTCGAATTATCATATCGCCGCCCATTGATACTAACTTTTTACAACTCGATTCTTGTTTTGTTCGAAACTCTCCGTACTTTATTTTCGTATTGATCTGATTTAAATGATAATGCTGCTCGTAATATTGTCACGATCCGTAAGACAATGACGTTTATAAATCATACTTTACTTTGACAATAGTAAAAAATTGGAGATGTTCAAATAGGTGTTAATTATTTTAATATCTATTTAAGTACTTTTTATTAAAAATACAACCGACAAAAAACAGACCTACTGCTATTAAACTGCAAAAAGCAAGGCAACTTTACATAGGTGTAATAGGTTGGTTTAGTCGTTAATTTCTTGTCACGGCTTGTAAAATGTAGTTAGGTAGGTAGTAATCAGTGTTTTATGTCTTAATTTAGTTACATTAAAACAATCAACACTTAATTGGTTTAAACTAATAAATTTAAAAAATAATGGGCTTAGTTCGAAATACGCTCGTTCCAGTTCAAACATAAACCACAACGTTACAAAGACGAATATCCGATTTATTTACAACTGAAAGTTACTGTGACCACAGAGTGTGACTTTATTTTACTTAATTTTAGACAATGAATGTTGCGTTTGCATTGCACTCTTAAATAAATACCTCAAACATGTAGACAATCGTTTAAGTGAGAAAATGTAAAATCAACACCGAACTATCTTCGTTAATTATCACACCGTATGTTTTGATTCAAACTAGCAAGTTACAAAAAGTTAATTAAATACGAAAAGTAAAGTTCGTATTTTATTCTCGAGACCCTATACATGAGGAGAGCAGGTAGAGCAGCAGTTTGCTGAACTACATACCTACTCTTAATAATGATTCCTTCTTGTTCATGTTGCTTTCTCATTAATACGAAACGAGTTTGATCGTATGGTACCGGGTTTACAATATCATCTCTCAATTTCTTCAGTGGATGTCGTAAGAGGCAAATTAGGAAACAGGTTAAGGTATTTTTTGCGACGCACTGGTATAGACTCAAACAAAAGACGCGTAGCAGAGTCCGAAACCGAACGGTACATGCATAAATATATTTTTAATTTTGACTTAATTTTCCCTGAGACACCCCCAATGTCGCCCCAGTAAAAAACTCGAGTGTTTCGAGATAATTTACTTTTTACTTTTGTATCGGAAATATATTCAATTCAATTCAATTCAATTCAATTTTTGGTGTGGAAATGGCCCCATCGAACAGTGCGATGATTCTGCCAATGTCGTGGTTGGATAAGACACTGCCGATTTTTGATCCTGTGGTTGCGGTAGATTTTGACCGTGTTCGGTAGAACGGAAATATATTTTTGTATGCTCGAGTGTATTGGCATAACTGTACTTCGCTCATTTCTTTAATTGTAATGAAATTGCAAAATAACTTAAAATTTATTAAAAAAAACATTGTGTGTGGTTCTAGAATCCATTATCTTAAATATTTTTTCGAAATCAAATCAAAGTGTAAAAATAAGTTTCATGATTTATGCGGATATATCAGTAATAAATAAATTTAACTCTACACAAGTTACAGTTCAATACCTCATCAGAGTTTCAATAGTGCCGAATAAAACATACCTAAGAGCTGCGACAAGAGATTTAAGTTTTAATTAATTAAAGTAAATTATTATGTTTACTAAAACACATTTTAGTAGACTATTTTTTAGACTTCGAAAAAAAATCTTATTAAAATTTTAACATTATGGCGACTCCATGGATTCTAGAACCACGGCGAGCATCCAAAAGTCCTAAGCCTAGTTATATAATTCTTTTATTTTTAATCTAGGTATTTATTCAATGTTATTTTTATTTGATATTTGTAAGTAAATACATATTATGTAGTTTAATGGAAGTAGAGATAGGAAAATGATGTAATATTTACTATATGTGTGATTTTCCTACCTCTAGTAAGCTAAACCGTCGATATGTTGTATATGTATTGGGAAATACCCTAACTTCATAATTTGGTACGATGTAAATGGCAAGAGTAACTGCAAAACGAAGAGATTACGTAAATGAATAAGTTACTGTTTTACCAAACGGCCGATTGCGAAGTAAGATACTGAATTATGACTCTATACATTTTTAACTATTTGATTTGGCATTCTTGTAAATTCTCTTGTAAAAAAAAGTAAATTTTCAATGTAAAGCCCTTAAGTGAATTTTGGACCTTATGTGTCGACTAATAGATTAGTATTTGATTTGGAGCTGGAACTGGTAACGCCCAAAATACCGAAACATTCAAATGGTATTTACTTAGGTATATAATTTGAGCAATTAGGGGACTTCCATAAATTATGTGAGGTGTTTTTTTTTTTAATTTTCTGAATGGTGAGATGTCGTAAGATTTTATTCAACCCCCTCCCCCATCCCCCAATCTCACGTGAGATTTTTCAAAATGTGTGTTTCTTACGTAAACGCGACGAATTGTTTTTGTAAAAATAATAAAAAACTGAACTTTATTGAAAATCTTAAATATTTTTTCGTTCGGATAAAACTCATGAAGTATCAAATATAAAGTGCCATCCACACTCCGTTTTTAAAGACCTTAGGCATTGTTCTATCAGGATTAAATGGATCAAAACAGTATAATTTAGTATGAAAAAATAGATGAGTTTTGATTCACACGCGATGTAGGATCACTTAGTTCAGCTATTTGACGCATGTGGCGCTGGGGGGCTATAGTGACATTGCATTGTGAGACAAAGGATTTTTTTGCTGTGATAACGTTCTGCGGTGGGTCTGGAATGGCATTCATCTGGGACAACAGGCCAAGTGCTCGAGCGAGTCGGCCCGCGCGAGCGCGTCGGGCGCGGCGCGCAGCGGGGC
>BHDV01041275.1:87897-104068 GCA_005406045.1 Adoxophyes honmai | reverse complement strand
ACTCCCGCGGTTACAATTTAGGCCTTTGTACTAAAGGATACGCTCTTGTAATAACACCATTGACGAGCAAGTGTGATGAAAACATCTTTACCATGCATTATAACTTAAACCGATAAGTTTTTGATACAATGCTCGGCATTCAACTTGGCAAAAATTTAACAGGTAGGCAAACGTCAAAAAACCAACCACACCTTCATCTATCTTGACAAGGTTTTATGTTGGTGTGGTAAGTTCTCTCATCGGCTTTTTCATGGTAAAGCGATTAGCGAACTTACCCCCATTGGATATTTAAAGCCTTGCCAAAAGACTGTACACAAACTTGACAAAGTACAAAATCAAAACGTATTCGTAAAAAGAGTTTTTCGCTTCCCAGTCAATCGAATAGGCAAAAATAAACACGTCATTAACCTTTCCAATTTCCTGTTTCGACTCTTAAGAGATAAATATTCCTTAATAAGCCATGCTAAATCCCTAGGGCATAGACAGGAGCATACCCGAGGTATAGACGCAGACGAGGTTCTCATAGATCTTGAGGAAAGCGACGGCGGGCGCGGCGGGCGCGGCCAGCGCGCCGGCCACCGTCACGTGCGTCAGCTGCAGCGGCGCCGCGTTCACGCGGATCTGGCCCGCCAGCAGCCCCGCGAACGTGTCGATGTATCTGCGATAAATTGCTCTGGTACAGGCGAGGTATCTAACGTGGCACGGTTTTAAATATCGAGGATAAGTTCAGGCATCGCTTTTTCCAAGGAAAAGCAGCGCGCGAACTTAGCCCCTGCTTGCCAACCTTCGCAATGCCTTGCCAGGGATTGTAACAAGATTAAGTAGACAATGGACTGTAATGTGGGAAAGACTCGAATGAATCTCTCTCCAGGCAGATGTTATGCCTGGGAACTGAAGTGCATACAGAGAAAGTTGGAAGTTGTATTTTATGCAACCGATCTTCGAAACTTCGTTGGTGTCATGTGGGATTACCATTTGACTGTTGAGTTTGTAATATCAAAATATCAACATTTCTCCAATATATAGCAACATTTGTCGTAACATCCTGAAAGTCATTACATCCAGGAATTTATATGTGGACCACATTAGATGAGAGTCGAGCCCTTCTTTGTTCAAAAACAGTATAGAAAATCCGTGCAATCAATGAAAAATCAAAAAGCTAACTTTTAAAAGGTCCAATGTACTGTTCAGATATCAGAGCTCAGCAAAACATGGCGGAGTCTTATATTGAAAGCCAGGACCCCGTTCGCGTCACAGACCAAACGTAAAGGCCAGTCGTGGAACACAGCGCAATTTATGCTCCGCGACCAGCCTTTAGCACAGAATAGATAATAGTACAACCTTTAGTTAGAACGTAAAGCATTGATAGGTAAATTACCTTTTATTAGAGGGTAGGTGGAAGACGGGCACGCGGTCGTCGAGGTACCGCCGCATGGCGTAGCGGTCGAGCGCGTGCTCGGGCGCGCCGCAGATGGCCGAGTAGTGCATGTACGCCGCCACCAGCACGCCCAACCGCTCGCGGTTGCCCCTGCGCAGCGGACACACGCTCGGTAAGTTTTGGAAAATTACCAAATTGTGGTATTTTGTCACTTCTAGTGTAGATGTCAGTAAAAGCTACTTAGGAACTGGGTTTTAGAAGGTACGAGGGGATAGGCCAGCTTACTACCACTCTCAATTAAATTATTTGTTTATCCAACTTTAAAACTGAAATTGCAAAAATGGCCTCGTAACGTAAAAATCATACATTTATACATTACGCCTGTGTTCCCAAGAGGGGTAAGCAACGCTAAATAGACAAAACCATGATTATGACCATTTCACGTTTCGTAACCACTAACCACTTCTAGAATTATTTTAGTTTTTAAAACAGATAGAAGTGACAGTTTGCTAGCCTGTCGCCTAAAGCACACCTAAACCTTTTTACTTGGTCGCTTTCGACGACATCCACGGAAGAAATGGAGGAGTGTTATTCTTTCTCAACATCACATTTGTGTGCTTACTCTAATTTCACATGTTTTGTCAATCGCTTGAAGGTCAGCAGGAAGAGATCCCTTAAGGAATATGTTCGCCTTTGTACTTGTGTTTTGTTCTGTGCTAGTTAATTTGTCATGTTTATTTTGTACAATAAAGAGTTACATACATACATACACATAATATGTATATGAAACTTCCTATGTAAAAAAGTCACACATTGTTTATTTACCAAGCCAGCAGCACGGCCACGTTCCTAGGGTGCGCGGCGAGCCAGCTCTCGATGTGCTTGCAGGCGGCGCACAGGCGCTCCAGCGGCGGCGCCAGCGCACCCGCCCAGCCCAGCTCGCGCGCGCGCCCGAACACGCCGCGCGCCGCGCGCGCGCCCTCCTCCGCGCTGCTCACTTACCAAGCCAGCAGCACGGCGACGTTCCTAGGGTGCGCGGCGAGCCAGCTCTCGATGTGCTTGCAGGCGGCGCACAGGCGCTCCAGCGGCGGCGCCAGCGCGCCCGCCCAGCCCAGCTCGCGCGCGCGCCCGAACACGCCGCGCGCCGCGCGCGCGCCCTCCTCCGCGCTGCTCACTTCGAATACCTGTAATGAAGTAACGCAGGATTAGTGTTGATCAGGACAGGTAGGCGTTGGAATTGTTTTTGAAAAAATGTGTAGGTATCTATCTAATTTATGGATGAATTTAATGAAAACAAAACCATGATCGCCTGCTCTATGTTGCGAAAACAAAATGTATGAATATTTTTAAATTCATGTTAGTCCCTTCCTGAGGTCCCTTCAATGGCAAAATGAGACAGTGCTCGGCATTTAACTTGGCTAAAATTGGCGGTACGGGAGCCAAACGTCAAACAAAACAACCAATCGTAGGTACGTTAACTAGCGAAAATCTTATGCGTCACATTTTAGATTCATTCAATTTTCATCTTACATTTGGAACTGTACACCTGATAAAATTATGACCAACGACTTGTATTAATGCTAAGCGCTACTTGAACAAATAACTTACATAAATGATTAAAGTTCACTAAAAAATTAAAAATTGTTAACCGACATTGCATAAAATTCCTCTTATACTTATCAGACTTTCGACTTTTAGGACAACAGTTTGTCGCAGTCACTACAATATTGAACAAAGAGCTCATACTTAATTTCATTTTGGCTATTCACATTCTTTTTCACGTTTTATCAAAACTTTCGAAAGTCACTCCAAAAGTAAATAACAATAATTAATAAATAAATCAGGAAATATTTTTTCGACCAATACTTACGCAGAAAACAAAACACAAATGAAATGACGTAAAAAATGGCGGCAAATCAACTTTTTTTTAAACCACAGACAAACCCATTGGAACTCGGCAAGTGGACGACTTAATCTCAACGAAATATTTTTCAATGGAATGATGTTCGAAATTTAAAACTCACCATTTAAAATTTCGATAAATGATAACGATATGATAACATTGCTTTATTAGCTTTGCAATAATAATAGAGTCTGGCTAACCAAAGCGTGACCTGGGATTTTTCTAAAAAGTTTTATATGGGAACATTATTAATCTGACAAAGATATGCACCCCATTCACGATAGCTCCGGGATGTGGTCGGATCCTTTAACCTGGTCCAATTTGATCGTCAATGGCGAATCGTCGCTCCAGAGTTCGAACCCACGTCCGCGCACGATATTTTTGGCGCGAACTCACCGTGAATGCCGGATCCCACGTCCAAGCCGTCAGTTCGTTCGTCAGTGTTGCCAATTTAGCAAGTTACGCAAAATTTGGCATATTTATTTGTTGTTTTGCATCTAGCATACTTTTTGGCATAAAATCATTAGGTAAATATTTAACCATGAACTTACTTTAAATGACGTTTAATTAGAAACAACAATAAAAACAAAGTTTACCATAGACACGTTTTGTCATTTTCATGTTTCCCTTTTTATTAGGCACTCTTTATCTTGCCTTTGTTTAACTTTATATTTTATTTCATATCTAGTCTTAAAAAAATACTGTTTGCATTGTTGTATAAGGAAGTCAAAAAACGCCCTCGGTGCCTTCCTACACCAATCGCATTCTTTGACTCCTCTTATAAATAAGCATTAAGTATTATGAAATTAAATGACGTTCTATTTAATTTGACATTTAATTTTTTTTTGCATATTTTCTAGCATTATTTTACGACAATTAACATATTTTAGGCATAATTTTAGCATTGCGTTGGCAATACTGTTGAGAACTGAAGAGCCGGAGCGACGCCAGTCAATGGGCAAATCCAGTGCTACCGGCGTCGCTCCATTTGGATGTGGGTCCCGCCCACATCCCGGAGCTATCGTGAATGGGGTGCTATACGTCAAACGTTGTGTCAGTGTCGTGCTACTATAGTTAGTAATACCATATAAATATTTTTTAAATTTGCCGCGTTTTCTCAGGTCACGCTTTGGTTAGCCAGACTCTAGAGAAGAATGTTTTCCTAACAGTACCTATAACCTATTACAATGCTAGACATTGTGTACGGTTTTGATCGCATTTAAGAGGAATTATGCTATGTGTGTACCAAAATAAAGTTAATTACGTAAAGCCTAATAAGTAAGAATATTGTACTGACCATGAAGTGTTCTCCATGCTTGTTGGTGAGCATATGCGCGGCCTGGGCTTCCGCATGTGCGTCTCGGCCGGGCAGGTGCAGCGCTAGCATGCGCTCGGCCACATAGCACAGGTCCAGCGAACCCTGCGGCCCGGGGAAGCTCGCTGACCGGGCGCCGCCCTGCAACATTACAGAATTTCTGTTAAAGAAGTTTTGAAGATAATTATCAAGAACCATATGTGCTGCGATGACTTCGTTATGAGAGTAGGTAGAGTTCAAGGGATGGTTATGTTGGTTCTTATTTTGGTCATATGCCGTTCCTAGAGTAATGTAAAGTTAAAGGGGAAATTACATTGAGTCGTACGCCGCATGCTAAGTATATGGGGTGACGGCAACAGTGTATCTACTCGTAAAAGATACGGTAGTCGATCGACTGCGTCGAGCTACAGCTGTCACTGCTGACTGACTCTAGGTGAAGCAGTCCGGCGGATATTCAAGTGCAAAGGCGTCCTTCAGTGACTGCATTAGGCCAGCATTACACATGTAAGTTTTACTTACGTAAGTAGGGACACAGCTATGAGTTAGGATGAGATAGCAATAGTCATCTCTCTTTTTAGCAGATAACTGCGTTCCTACTAACGTAAGTAAAACTTACAGGTTTAATGCTGGCCTTAGGTAAACGACTCAGTGTAATTGCCTCTTTATTACATGCATCATCAAATTTCACAAGCAATAGCGCATCGATGTCACAGGTTCGCATCGGACGCTGAAATTTAAAACAATTTGTTTTCTTCTTTTAGACTTCATCTGTTTTCTTTCTGTTTTGAAGATACTCGAAATTTCAAATAAAGTGTTAGGTGAAATGAAATGATGTATGTAGGTAGTAAGTGAATATAAAAGACCTGGATACAACGTAAAGAAGTCAGAAAGAGCTATTCATGTTCTGAAAGGTATGAAAGAGAAACAACAGTTTTATTTATCGGTCAAACTTTCAAGGTTTGGAACGTTTGAGTTCTTTATAAAAAGTCAAATTTTATAGGACATTTAATTGAAAGAGTAGGGTTTCCTACATAGTTCGAACTGGAATAGATGTGCCTATTTAGTTCCTTTGGGATATTTCCATAATTTTGAGCTAGCGAGGGCTAAATAAAAACAAAACTTGACGTAATCTAAACAGCGCCTGAATAAAATGATAAAATGAACCGTGTTTTAATGTGTCTTAGAATAAGACGACTAAAACAGATGATTGAATATTATACATTAAACTACCGTGAGACTCACTCATGTTGAAAATTATCGGATAACTCACGTTTAATAAATCGAGTATAGCTCGACATTTTTCGGACTAATTCATAGCCCTTCATCTAGGAGCTGCAGCAGCTGCTGCTGCCAAACGCGAACTGCGCGCCTCGGCTCTCTTCGCGCGACTCGATAAAACTCGATTTACGTGAGTTATCCGATCATTTTCAACATGAGACGATTGAATGTTATATGAATCACTTAAGACTGGAATCTTAAACGCGCGCTTTTAACTATTTAACAGGTGTTCCAGGTCTTCAGTTAATTTCAATATTGAGATCATTTGAAAACAAGGTCTTGGCAAAGTTAATTTTACTAACAAAATTAGAACAGAATCTAGGTACGGTCCCTGATCTTATCCTTGTGGTTACCGCAGTTATATAATTCAGCCTTGAAATTTCCGCTCTGCGTCTGGGGCCCACGAATAAGGAGGGATTGCTTTATTTGTTACAGTATACGTGGCTAGGGAGCGTTTTTCTCGGAAGTTTTATGTAGGTAAAACGCTTAGAAACTTTACCAAGTAAACGGGATGGAATAATTTCAACGAGTCGAATACAACATTTTCAGTAAATACCTACGAAAAATCCTTTTCCCTCTTTACTATTTTTTTTTATGGCTTTTACCTTGTGTACCTGCAACTAAATCAACAACCGTGATTACTTATTTATGGCTATTTTATAATTTATGCATGCGACATTATAAAGTTAATTAAATACCTCAGCTATGTTTACTTTTGACGTCGTTATTAGTGTTTATCAAGACGTGACATGCTCTCGTGTTCGTTGCGACAAGTCGGCGTCGCGACCACTCTTAATTATCGCAGTTAAAGCTAATTACCAACAAGGTTACGCAACAAATATGAATGCAGCCAAACTGCTTTTATCAAAAATACTTCAAACCCAACACGAAAAACAAATTGTACCTATTTAAGTAAACACTCAATGGTTACAGTCGTAAAACCGTTGAGCAATATTAAAGGTAACTGTTTGAATTCGAAAGAAAGCATTATCTCCGACTAAAGTAGGTGGGAACAGATACTTTAAAGGTGTCAAACGGTGACATGGAAAATCTCGTATATCTACGTTTAGCCCGCGTGCGTGTGTATTTAGAGGTCGTAGGCGCGGGCGCGACATAGCTCGTGAAAGTGACGCAAACGCTGCGTAGGCGCAGGCGCGCGAAGCAGAGCCTCGGGCCCTGCCTGACGTTAATCCGATTAGCGTAGTCATACCTTAAGCTGCGCTTATGTTCGACGTAAATTAAACCCATTTGAGCATGAAGACATTAATTTAAACTGCCACCCAACTAAATCGTTACGCCAAGATAACTTAAGATAATGGCGTAAACTACCGCAGATGTATAATCGTACATTTTCTTTTTTTAGTGCGACGTGTGGTGAGTAATGACACATGTTTGGTAATAATTGCTCGGTAAAGAGACGCGTCTAAAGGTGATTTGTCTTCCACGCACTATAATTATCTTTGGATGCTATAAACGTGCTCGTGACATCTTAATTTTGACTCATCGAGAGTCCGCCTATAATTTGTCACTTCACGGAAAGCGGTTCGGATAATTAATAGTTATTCAATATACGGTCGTGAAATAGTTACCTAACCCAAAACCGAAACAGTGATCGCATCTTCTGTATTTTTTGTAGGCAAGGCAAGACGGATTACATTTGATGTGAACTTGCGTTATAATAATTGATAGCTAAGTTATGTGAATTCTGTATGTATACAAAGAAAACGCTTACTTGATCTCTCGCAAAAGCACCAGCAGGTGTTGCCGGGGCGCTGACTGCCCTCGTCTGAAACAATACATTTGAATCATAAGTAAATTTTAATTTGCAAATGGCTCTCCTAATCGAATATATTATATCGTGTGTATAAATTAGGACAAAAATTGATTGAAGTCCCTCGAGGTCGTCGGCTGTCATTAAAATGAAATCAAAAGTCCGTTGTAATTTGATCTCGAAGTTTTTGTTGTTGCAGCGCCGGGCTTTGATCAGCCAAAAGATATCTGATTTAATGAAGAAAGAAAATGGGTAGCGACAGGAAAGGAGTATAATGTAGATAAATATTGGGAAATGTTTAAAATCTTGCGATTTTAACTATCCGAGGTTGGTATGGTAGATTCATATTTATAGAAAAATGGTAAGATATTACTTTAAGTGAATACTGATTAGCCCAGCTTTTAAGCGGAAAATTAATAAATTAATAAATTTTAATTTTAAGGGGTAACAGACAGGGTCCTCATCTAATACTACCTAGCAGGCGAGTAGAGCGCCGCGGAGCCTATCGCGATCGGACGCGACGACCCCACCAAGCTGATAAATGAGAGAACGAGGCGCGGCTTAAGTGATTACTGCAGTTTAAGGTCGGGTTACACCCTGACCCCATGGTTGATTACGACATGATTGCTTTTTTATTAAAAGTAACTAAGGAAGCTATTCTGCGGTAGGTCGTAGTAACAGTTACAAAGTTATATTACGCATCACCTGGAACAGTCTTGACTAGGTACTAAGTTAACAACTTCACAATTGGCCAAATATCGATATCAAATAAATCGTTTAAACTCTAACGCGTCACCTCATCGTTTGTATTTACAAAAATTGACGCCCAGTGAGAGTTCGCGAATCAATTTTCGGTATCGAAGTAAAGTTGGCAGTAATATGAATGCATTGCATTATAAGTACCTACAATGAATGTCATAAATACAGTTAGAATACTCGTCAAATGATATGATTAAGATTCTTATTTGGGTAAAGTTAGACGCTGATACTCTCGTAGTAGAGCACAGCAGTAACTTTGAGGATGGATACACACCATAGGCCTTCTTCTTGATGTATTTGCGACACTCCGCGAACGTGACCGAACATACGCCCTCGTATAGCTCCGTTGTAAATGGAACACTGCGCGCCACAGCGCGAACGCCAGCCGATGCAGCGCACGCGCAGCGTCTGCGCCCGCGCCCGCGCCGGCCTCGCCACTGCATCGCAGTCGACGCATCCTCATCTAACACTTCCCATGCCGCCACACGATATCATTCCAAAAGTTCATTGCTCGTTTGATTTATGCGAGTATCGTATCGACAAAGTTTCACGCATTGTAAAAGTTGTTGCCTCGTGTAATTTCATCCTGAATGCTAATTAGATGACTAATTTAACGTATGAACCGCGAAGAACGAAAACAATCAGAGTTTGTTACCGCTTCCTAAAAACAAAAACACCTAAATCATTCCGCAGCAGAACATAAACAATGAGCGCTCAGCCGGCGACCGCAGGAGCGTGCGACGCGCGGGGTTAGGGTTGCGGCCGGCCGGGCAACACTGTTTGCCGCTTGTTATGTTAGGGATCCTAATGCTAATTTAATTTAGAGCAGTCTAACCTTGTAACAGTTTAGTTTAGCTTAGATAGTAAGAGATTCAAGTAAACATTTCCTCTCCCAATATTATTTAGTACACAATTTTATAAATGAAGAGCCCTCACAGAAATGTTTAATGAAATACGCAGAACAAACGTGTACGAGTTCAACACACGCTAAATATGCTTGACTGTTTCAACTAATCTGGTCACTCACGTATTAAACAATTACTGGTAACATGGTAAACTTAAATAGAGTACCTACCTAAGCATAATCCTACTCCTTGGTGTCGGATTTAGAATTACGACTCTCCATTTCTTCAATGGATGTCGTAAGAGGCGAATATAGCGATATGTAAAAGTTTAAGCAACCGATCACTATTATACTCCCTTAATAAACTTAAAACCTATAATCGGCCCAAAAGTGGTTACTTAACGTAAAATAGTTAAGCTTTTGTCTATCTATGAACGTTTGGTTAACCCCTTTTCGGAACAAGCGTGGTGTTTTGTTTGCTACGTAGGTGTACGTGAATCTGCTTATACATGTAAATCAACAAGAACTCATATGAAAAAGACAAATTCTACGTAAATAAGCAATCCCAAATACTATAAAAGTACAGCCCTACTAAAATTGGTGGAGTGGCCGCGGCCGGCGTGCGCCCCGCACTGCGACACCCACGCGTGCATTACACGCCATTGCATTTACTTCCTGACTAAATCCCGTATTCAATTTAATGGCTCCCGTATTAGATTACTAACTTATATTTGCGAGTTTGAGTAAATTGGTTTGATTTTATAAACATGAATTTGAATGCGTAAAGTAGGAATTGACATGTATGTATTTTATGTTTGTATTGGTATTTCCGGAAAATTTCATAGAAAAATACTTAAATTACGTGTAGGTTTTAAGGAGTGACGGTAAGTAGCGCAGCGCTTTTTCCGTGGTAAAGCAATGCGCAAGCTTTAAACCTTGCAAATTTAGACGACAGCGACCGTATTCTACTGTGTTTAGGGCTTTTTATTTTAACTCTCCGACAGCAACTTTTTCTTTTCATATTACAAATTAATAATTATTTTTAATGTGACTTTTTTAATTGGACGTGCTGTGCCAGATTGTTAATTAGGGAATCTCTCCTTGATTTTACATAGTTTTTTTTACAAAGTATTAAATTTATTTCTGGTTTTGTAATTGTATTTATGTCCGTAATCGGTTCACCCCGATGACGTCACCCTGCACTAATAGGGTGTAAACAGCGACGCCTAACCCTGACCTTCCTCACGCACGCAGGGTGAACAACCTCGGGGGTGCGCTTCGTCTAAATAAAAGATCGTCACATGTCGGAGAATGGCCACCGACTGCAGACGAGACGTCCATTTATTGCCATTCAGCGGTTTGTCTGCCGTTTCTTTCATTTTCAATAGTTACAGTAAGTGCTTCGTAGTCGAGATGACTAAAGTATCCACAACACTTATACACAGGAAAACTTAAAGTAAAAAGCGTTTCGTTTTGTATTATTTTCAGGATTCAAGATAAAATGTATTAAAAAAATCTTTATCTATTCCTATCACTAATGCGAAGTCATTTATCTAATTTTCTGTTCTATCTATTCATATTAGAGCCTGATATGAAAGTAATGAATGCAGAGTAAATAATGTAATGTCGGTTATCTTGATAGCGTAATCCTCTCGTACAGACTGGTATCTCGTTAGAATGCGCATATCTCTGTGCAATTAACTTCATATTAAACTTCACTAAAGGTGATTTAAATTTTCAAAGTATAATACAATACTTTTTAAATATGCGTAAGTAACGTCCGATCGATTAGATATCCCCTTTTTTCACATTTTTACGCGCACTATCACTTTGACGGTTGCATTCCGGCTGAAACACTAGCGTTTAAAAAAGGATGTTTTTTTTAAAGTGTATCAAAGCGGGCGCGGAGGCGGCGCGCGGCGCGTCGCGAGATGCACTGACGGCGCGGCGCCGCAGCGTCCCGGCGCTCTCGCCGCGCCGGCGACGCCTCGTTGCCAGGCAACCACATCTGCGCTGGATGCTGCGGCTGTGTTAATAGCCCGTAATACTTCCAAACAACATCGACAAAGATATCGGTAAAAAATTCCTTGAAAGTGTATGAATTTCAGTTACGAACATTCCGAAAAATCTACGTTATGTTGGTTCTTTTTGTCCGTAAACGTACAATAATATAATATTGGATAAATTAACATTCCTATAAATACAGTTACGAAACATGATAAGCAAGTCAGATTACTTATGTTAAAAACTTTGTTAGACGTGTTTCGATAATTGTTTTGATAATTAATTAATTAAGTTGACCATCAGACTTCCGTTAATTTTAAATAAGCGGTTAAATTTTAATCGGTTGTAACTGTACACACAAAAATAACTTTTTCAATTCAAAAGACGTTCAATTTCCTACGACGATGACCAAATAGGTTGGTAAACCTACCTATTATTACAACAGTACATACATACACATTTAGAAATTATAAAAAAAAACTGGTTGCCTGTAAAGTCGGTATACGGGCGAAAGTTTTACGTGACAACGACTTTGAGTGGTAAAATAATTTTAAAGTGAATATTCATTCGTATAGTAGGAAGAAGGATGAAATAATAGTAACTTTCACTTTTAATGTCTGTCTCTCTCGCTCTTAGGCGGGCTAACCATGCCCGAGTGGAAGGAACGCGTGCCTCTCACTCGCTCTCATTGTGAGCGCATAACGTGAGCGGAGCGTAACGCAGTTTCTTGAAGTGTCACCCGGCAAACCAATTTATAAGACGTTGTCACGTCAAAATGAAATCAGTACAAATTTCTTTCATTTATTGCACACTATACCGGCTTTTATTTATGCTCCCCTGGTACCTATTGGCGAAAAAACTATAAAAAACTTGATCGATTTCTCGTTAGTAACTAAACACTTTTATTGTACAGAAGGGTATTCAAATTTCATAAATCAGTACAAATTTCTTTCATTTATTGCACGCTATACCGGCTTTTATTTATGCTCCCCTGGTACCTATTGGCGAAAAAAACTATAAAAACTTGATCGATTTCTCATAGTTTACAGAAGGGTATTCAAATTTCATAAATCAGTACAATTTTCTTTTATTTATTGCACGCTATACCGGCTTTTATTTATGCTCCCCTGGTACCTATTGGCGAAAAAAACTATAAAAAATAGTATGACGTCATCGTAACGTTACCGAGCGTTACACTTTTTCATAAGTGACTCCCAGCTCAACCTAATTTAAGACGTTGTCACGTCAAAACGTTAACTGATATCTCTCAGTGCCTTTATGGGATAAGTTCATTTTTGTAAACAAAGTTGTTGTCCTGTAACCTAATATTTTTAAGCATTTAAATGCGCAACAATGAGTCATAAGTACATAATTATAATTCGGTAAGTCGATGAGAAACGGGAAAATTACTCAATGTAAAAATAAAAAGATGCAATGCGCATGAAATCAGCGTTCGCGCTCAAACGGGATTTATTTTTGTTCCCGCGCTCGAATCACAGATGTGCGCTTAATGCACGTTAGTCGTCATTGACCGCGATACAGCTCCGAACGTTTTAGTAAGTACTCAGCATCACCAATGCGTCATATTAAATTCAATACAAAATCGATAAGAAAACTTGTTTACGCAAATACATTGAATTGATAAAAGTATGCATTAATTCTTAAAGGTATACTATTTTGAGGTAGACCGGGTAGACGTGCTCTTCCGATTAATTTCTTTCTACTCCTCCACGATGTTACGCAACTATAGTAGTTTTATTCCGTCTCATTCTTTTCATTCACGATCGCGAGCGGTGGGCCGGCGCAGGCGCAGCGCAGGCGGACGCTTCCGTAAACAACGGCCACGCGCCGCGCCGACGCGCCGACGCCAGACTGCGTCGTTACTGCAGATAGGGACCGGTGCATCATGGGAATCTACGCTACTCTACGCCGTGCGAAGTGTTCGCACGCCTATATGAATTTGTCGGATAGACAGGAATTAATTATTGTGTACCTACTAGTTAGGTTAGGGAAGCAAATTGTGTGTAAATAATGCGCGCTGAACGAAGCCGGGTGAAATAAGTGAACCTACAAATATACTATTTGTGCAGTTTTATAAACTTAATCAACTATTCATTCCTTACAGTATCATTAATTTATGAATATGATGAGCAAGTGCTTCACTTCAAAAGAAAGAAAGTCTAAATAAATGTCAGTATGAACACAGCTTTACTTTAACGACATACCATCCTGAAAAATATTATCTTCCTGTGTTACACAAGCAAAAGCTACATTTAGATAATTGCTCAGTTTATGTTCAGGATATATTAACCATAAACTACTCTATAGGCTTACACATTTTGTAGTAGGTACATATTATTATGGGTTATAAGAAATATTAAAAAAATACTGTAAAAAAACGTTTCGTCATGTAGGTATCCAATGATACGGATTTTTATAATCAGAGACGGAATTCTCGTGGCGCTTTTGAGATGTGGAATGGACGTCTCATTTATTGACTTCCCAATCGGACACTAACAGCAGTGCCCCAGATTGGGGATTCTATTTCTAATTAGTAAATCCAATATTGATTAACTACAATGAGGTTGGTGACTTTAGGTGCTATCGAAGAAAGTACCAACGGTGCAAAGTCCGAACATTCCGTGTCGCCGGCCCACGCGGTCCATTTCTCGGGAAACAGTAGTAACCCTTTCGACCTACACGGCCCGCGCTGTTTGCTGCGGCCATGCTTCCCGCCGTACGCCGGAGCGGTTCTCACGGCTCCTGTCAACCGTACGAAGTTAAGGGCCAACTCGTGCATGCCAATCACGTACAAATAATTTCGCCGCTGGCCCTAATGTTGCGAAATGTGGCAGCGCTTTTTCAGAAACAATGAAGACTTGTACTTGTGGAGAATTATGGGCCCGCGCACACTAATTTTCTTGTTGAATTGGTGCCGGCTTTAGTAGAGTTCTTAATTGAAAAAGTTCCATAGTCCATAAATTAAACAATTTGAGCAGTGAAATTCAAAGAATATCTACATTTTTAAACAGGAGAGGCAAGCTACTAAGGCAAGGTATGTGGACGTGGGAAAACTCGTCTATGCGGGCGGCGCCGCGGGCAAATAACTATCTTTTTGTAATAATTATCGCATGGTCCATCCACGTTCAGCTACATTCAGAATAATCTTTTTTTACATTTAATTACATTGTATGCAGCCTATCTTAACACGTTGATGGACAGAACGCCTATTGCCGTTGCTCTTTAAAAAATTGATACGACAGTACGTACCTCGACGTTCAAGTTTTGGCTTGTAAAAAATCAGTACGCCGCTAGACGTTACGTTTTCCATACTAACATCAGGTAGAGCATGTTGTAGTGTCGCGGCAGAAGTAATTTGCATATTTGTACTGTCATATCGTAAGGTTCAAAAACTTGGTTTTTGAAAAAGCATTTACACACACATCTACATAATTTTGACCACACAATTACGAACACAACGCCTGTAGACGTCATGTTTTCATACACTGTACGGAGTAGTGTGCGGCGAACAACGGACGTGCAAAATCGTGCCTGTCTTAGTGAACGGACGAAATGTAAAGGTAATACAATGTCATTTTCACGTATTTTTGTTGTTTATTTAGGAAAAAAAATCAATGGTGGTATTTTTACATAAAACAAATAAAGTCGTGTTAGATATTTGAGACAAAAACAGACTTATAGGTACCTATTATATTTTGTTGATGGCGAATCGTGAACACGTATGAGGGGCAACAGGAATGCTACAGACCCCATTCGACAAAGCTTCTTCACCTGATTCAAGAGAAGACTCTTATTGTGATAACGGGGCATCCGGATCACACAAAGATTATGAACCATCTGATGTAGAATCTGGTAGATTCAGAAGTAACAACTACCTAATGCTATTTAAATTATGCACATACGAAAAAGTTACTGTCTATGATTTATCTATAGATATAATCTAGGTTTCCTATTTAATTTCCTATTTACAAAACACATTTCAGTCGCCGTCGACGCGTACCTACGACGTACGACGCCTATACACGTACTGATGCGAGAAGTACACTTTTAACCGTGCGATATGACAGTACGCCTGTAGGCAATGTATGAAATAATTTAGTGTCACAACGCGAACAAAATGTACGGTAATACTGTCCATCAACGTGTTAAATAAAACATTTATTTTGGTGACACTTTAACTAGGTAATTGATCAAAATTATGACAGGTTGCACCCTGTTGTCTAAAGCATACCTTAACTCTTCTTAGAATATCCTCGGGATAAAATGAAGAGTTGTAATTCTAAACACGACATTAGGTACATGGGGAAAAGGCAAACCGTCTATTTTCAAGGATTGTTTAAAAGATACCTAGTTCATTGCAGAAAGTTACCGTCAATAATTATAAACCACTTTCCGATGAATAACCAAAACAAGAACCAAACTTTCGAACGCCCGCTCATGCAGGCAGAAAAGTAAATATTCAGTTTGAAAGAAACGAAAGCAAGCGTAACGTCCAGCAACAACTCTTGCCCAAATATTTACACCATGACTTCATATTTACATTACGTTTCTAAGAAATAGACTTCCTTGTTGTTTTATCATGCTTTAAGTCCATTAAATTCTGCCTTCAAAGTTATGCTTGTTGTAATTATGAATAGACACCAAAGAATAGGTCAAGGGAAAGGGACAGGGGGGTGAATATTTTCAAATGTACATATTACGCGGCCTTCAGTAAAGAACTATCTAAAACGGTCTAAATTGCTCTAACGATAATTTTACCACGTGAAGTGGCATCTGTACTATTGTGGCCAATACATAACATGTATGAATTTTAAAATAGAAATATATAAAATAAATTCAAACGGTCGTAAAACCTCCCTACCATTCGTGTCACAAAACCCAAATTTGAGTACTTTAAC
>BHDV01041275.1:43793-86451 GCA_005406045.1 Adoxophyes honmai | reverse complement strand
TAATAGCGTAACAAGTGAGCAAATATTTTTTTTACTATATTAACACCATAAGCTTTCCCATGAACCAATAAAACTCCTTGATTGAACCGATATTTTGGATTCTTTTTTGGGACGCCCAATATGCACATTCGAAAATATTCACCCAGGGACAGTTACTAAACTTATGTTACGAAAGTTATCCGACGGTGGTTCGTAGTCAGAGCTTGCATGTCAAAGTTATTAATCCCGCAAAATTTATTAAAGACGTTGATTAGATTCCCATCGATAATCTCGTAATTAAAATGAATTGCTTTTGTCCATAATCGGCTGTCAAAGAGACCGCTCGGGGTCGGGTGTTTCGTTAGATAACTGATTGGGCGATCGCGAACTCTCTCACGATGCCGCGGCGATACCGCGCCGGCGCGCGGCGCCGCAGGGATACGGGAAATATTATAGTGGTAGCGCGATAGCGCTTAAGATGTGAAAGCCTGGGTATAATAAATAATTACCTGGACCTGATAAATGGACTATGCCGCATTCCCGACTTCCTTTACCTATTTGCTAATTAACGATCGCTCGTAACTTTAAGTATTATACCTAGTTGTTTATCAACCGGACTAGACAGACTTGATTAGTTAGAGAAAGACCATTAAATTAAGTCAACGTCAATGAGTACCCATTAAACAAAAACCTTCTCCCGCAGTTTATTAGCTACGTAGATAAGGTACAATTGTTTTTGTCTTATTTTGTAATTAGTACACTTCGCAATGTAGCGATAAGACTCCGTTTTAAAAGAGATTTTATAAAATACTTAAGGAGCTTATTTTATGACTCTTATAAGTATAAAAGTATGGCCTTGTTATTGATTTCAAAACGGATCAAATTACTAACCAGCAGCCCAAACACATCCCGGTTGTTTTGATTGCGGTAACGCGACGGGCGCTATCGCGCCATCGACGCTAGGGCCGCTTGCCTTCTCCATTGTTTAAGTGTCGAATTTTATTTATGGCGACGGCTGCGAAGCCATGGCCTATTGCACCGACACCTGATGCCCGATGGCTATCTCCCGTCAACGGCGGGTGGTCGCGTCTTTCTAACATCACATCGAATTTAGCAAAACGCTGCATAAAAAACTACGAGTCAAACAACAAGCAAAAGGATTGAACACACTTGAAATTGTTAATTTACATTTACTACATTTACCGTGTACCTACATTCATATCGGTACGTAATATTAGATTTTTTACGGTCAAATCCTCACACATTTTTAAGTAAACCCAAGGCGTCACCGCAAATGGTGATGCCGTTTGTATTGAAAACATGGTAACAAACAGTAAAGAAAATTGCAATAATGGATTTCTGAGAAAAAAGAACGAATTGTCCGATAAAAGTCTAAACGGAGTGTCAACATGCGAAACGTTTCATTTGCGTAAGCATTGTTTGAATATTTTTACATAATACTTATAGGTATCTACAAATATATTTTATGATTTCTACCGTGAAAGAATGCTATGATAACTAATAAGTAGGTACCTAACAATGTTTCTTGGTAAAAAAAACTTATTTCGAAATATACATACCCATGTAAATTTATAAACCACGGATAACAAAGAATAAAATACATTGAAAGATCTTCCTTTGACGTAAGATAGAATAAATGACATCATTTTAGCAAATTAACCTTGCTGACATTCCAGACGAGTGACATAACAGCGTACCTATGAGCTGTAAATCCACAAGCTCCTAAACCTAAACAAATGATAAGCTGCACCACAAAGGTTCTATGTTTCTATATTTACAAAATGTTTGACCTCACGCGTGACACAAGACGAACATTAAACCATTAAAATTCCTCAAACTCCCCGAGCGTTCTCATGTTGAATATACAAATATTGTTGGTTACCGACGTAATTTGCAAGGCGCCGCATACGAATAGGTCTTAGATCACGCATTCGCCTTGAGATTTTCATTACGTAAGCAATCCTAGTTAAATTTGTTTATACGCGGTAAGTAGGTACGTAGGTATAGTAAAGAGCAAAGCAAGTAGTTACAGGTTTAAATGTGAAAATACTCAAATAGTTGGTTACTGCCTTGCTTCTGCGAACTAAAGTATTTCTTTTGCTCTGGCTATTCGAGCGAGACGGTTGCTAAAACAAATGAAAAAGGTCTCAGGATATCGCACCACTATCTACACGACTGCCGTGCCTCGCGTTCTAAATTATTCAGGTTGGAGTCTTCAGGAGCTAAAACACAGCCTCATCTGCGTATCCTTTTCTTTGAACCTATAAATTATTCATGACTCCCGTGTGATTTTCCTTCACGATTTAATTTCGAGTTAAGTATAAATAATGTTTTCAATAGATGACATCTGCTGTATTCAACTTTCTAGCAAAGAGATAACATTTTTTCTTTGTTATAGAGTACAGTTTAGCTACGAAACATTAGTCATTTTGCTAATAGTGACTTACTTACAGTACAGCAGTGTTCTGAAACTTCGGTAGGCGACAGCATTAGCTGGTCGGAAGGAAACCCCGTCGAGTCGGTCCATCAATTACCAATGGCACAATTACTCCATTACGTCCACTGGAGTGCCATTAGAGGGTTGACTGTCAATAATCACACGCCGGAAAATGTCATTACGATTTTCCTTAATGCTTTCACAATGTTATCGTCTACTATTTCTTCTAAACTTAATATCATTCGTTTAGTAAATTAAACGTGGCTTGTTAGTTTTCTTGGCGTCCTTAACGCCGAGGTTATCTTTATGCGTACTCGAATAGATGTTATAATTGATATAAATTGCTAATACTCGTATAAAGACACTTAAGATTTTTCAAGACGGCGTATTGATGACGTATAAAATTGATTAAACGAATGATGTCATTCATATAATCATATATAAAGATCGAGTAGCGAGCATAATGTAGGTACTACGGTTTCTAAAACGCATGCAACTGGAATTTGAATTTGAGACCGGAATAGAACAGTGAAATTTTCAACTCAAATACGAAACACGAGTCGCGTGGGTGCAAGCGCTCAGATTCGAAACAAATGGCCATGCTCTACGGTCCCTGGAGCAACGTCACGATAAATGGCTGTTGTATCCGGTCTGTTCCATGTCATGCTGACGACCCTCTTCATGCTTACTTACATTTGTCATATTGAGTAGACACAACAAACAGTTCATCGATCATGAAAAAATCAAGCTTTTCATTGAAACTTGGTTTGGAAATTTAGCGTCGGTTAAAAATGTCACAATAGTAATATTTTACTGAGGTCGAGTCCAGTTGGTGTTCCCCGTGACAAGCCGAGGCCGCGGTGGTCCCGGGCAGTAACCCTGAGTTTACGATCGCCCGCGCGAGCTAGCACAAAGGTGCATTAGCTAAACAACAGGAACTCTGAGCTCACGGGTACGCCTCTATTGCCCGACTCTAACTAAAGCTCGTATTCCATTATATAGAACAGAGTGCATCAAACGAATGGATTAGATAATGTCTTATTATTTTGATGAAAAAACTGTTAGATTCGCGGAAATCAATTAGATATAGCACCGGCTTACAACTTTATTACAGAGGATTTTAAAGTAATTATTTTTATAATTTTAATTTTAAAAAATTGTTGTAGGTAAGTCGATTCGCTATGAATGTGTACATACCGGCAGTAAGAAGTAGTGGTAGTATTAAACATCGAAAATTAGGCGTACCTACTGCTTCACTTACAACTTTAATTAAAATTAGGTTAGGGACAAAGTATTTAAATAAACGAGTAGCATATTTACAGATAAACCTTTGTGAAACTGCATGATTATGTTTTCTAATAATATGTGTATATTGTTATTGAGCTAACAATTTACGGAACTGCACTTTCAAAGCCTTACGAGATTGACTTAACGTGAAAAAAATTGTGGGTAGAACACAACAACTTCCGACCAAAATAATATCGACGATACCTGTTTATTCACAGAATTGACACTAGGTACCTAAATACAAATTTAATTTTGCTGACTGTTAAATGGATCAAGATTATGCACATAAAATACTACACCATGTGGTCCCACGTGTACTCCGCCAGTATTTTACTAGTGTCTCTAATTATCAAAGAAAGATAAAAGAATTATTTTTATTTAAAAAAATCCTTACCACTCTTACCAGTGGTTTTGATTAAACAAGTCAACCGATCCTTGTGAATATAGACAAATATTTACGACGCAATGACAACTATTTAAAACTAGCTGTGCCCGCGATTCCGTCCGCGTGGAATAGTGACTAATTTTCCTCGTTTTTTCCACATTTTCCATCGTTTCTTCGGTCCTATTGGTCGCAGCGTGATGTTATACTTATAACCTAAAGCCTTCCTCGATAAATGGTCTATCCAACACAAAAATATTTTTTCAATTCGAACAAGTAAGTAGTTCTGAGATTAGCGCGTTCAAACAAACAAACAAACTCTTCCGCTTTATAATATTAGTATAGATTAACTCGTTTATACAACAATTAACCCGGAAGATAGCCCCAGTAAATGTATTTAGTGACTTATCAGCAGAATATAATTATTTATCTACATAAATCCACAGAGGTTTGAGCCTGGAGCTCCGACATTATGATTTATGAAGAAATAATGCTAATGTATAGCTCTGTTCCAGAGTCTAGCGCGGCCTGGCGAGTGACCGGCGCAGGCGCTGCGACAAGACTTCGCTTTACGGGTTAATATATCACCTAGCATAGGAACTTAAAACTTAATCGAAGTTTAAAGACGTAGATACAGTTACAAAACGTGTATTTGACATGACTTAGATGACGTCTTAATATGCTCGTTAACTTAATAAGTTTTTAATTTATTGGATTAGGTAGCATCATAAGGTATCAGGAAACGTCGACATTTTATAGTTTGATTTAGCTGTTATTCAGTCAATTATTTTGTTACATAAATTAGGGTGGAATTTGAACCTGAAGTACATACGGAGGGAAGGTTCAAAGTACAACACGTGACTACACTTAAAATTTTATACAAATGTTACATGTAAGGCACCAATTATAAAATTTGTACCTTTACGTCAGTATTTAAAGGTATGATTACTATTTCAACCGCACGGTTTAGTATAAGACGTGTCGTCGACAACACTACTGTTATTTATGCATTTCTATTAATGAAGTAGGTACTATTAAATGTTGACAACATGACGCTCCACACGTCGCCAGCTGCTGCCACGTGCAGTCGAGATGGAAGTTAAACCTTTGGACTTACCGTAATAGTGTCGTAGATGCCATTTTGTTCGGAGCGCAAGGCCACGGCGTCGGCGACGACGGCGCGCTGCGGCGGCGGCGACAGCGGCAGCGGGTCGCCCTCGCGCCGCCACGTCCGGTGGATCTGCCAGCTGGTGTCCGAGAACCGTGCGCGGTCCTGCCAACAATTAACAATGATTAATACAAAATAAACGCAAATAAACATAAGTAAACTGTCGCTTTTGAGGTAGGTGATTGACTGTTACAGAGCTTAAACTCGAACAAATTACGCCTACTTACTTACATACACGGTATTACCTACCTGTTTTAAGAAAAGCAAATCAATGTTTAAGTGTATGTGGAACAATTTATAAAAAAATCCGATGATTTGAGAACTATTTTAAAAGTTAGTAAAAAGTGTAAATAAAATCAGCCACACCGCGTATTAAAATACGAATACGAATACAAAACAAAAAAAAACAACCTCAATGTTTTTTGGCCCATCTCAAAAATTTACGGCCAGTATTAAAATATTAAATAAAGAGTTGGCTACACAACTTAACGAACAATCACTGTAAATGCGGAATGGTCTAAAATAAAATGAAAGCTTAATAAGCGACATTCGTAAAATATTTACCTATACCTATCCCCTCTCGTTATTTTTTTAAGTGTTGAAAAGCAAAATACAATAGAGAAAACTTTCATAATAAAAAGCCTTAACTGTTTCCCTTTGTAAATATTTTTAGACGAAAAAAAATACTGGCCAGCAATAAACGAAAAATAATTTAAAAAATCATGTTCTTTAGGCGCTGCGCAGACGACAGACTTTTAAGCGAACGAGTCTGCGGAGCAATAAAAACTCTGAATGGCGCGCATAGAGTTTCCATTCAAAATTTTTATTGGTCCGCAGACTCGTTCGCACAAAAGTCTGTCGTCTGCGCAGCGCCTTATCTGCCGCGAACAGGTATGCCAATCTGTACCATCCCTACTCTACTCCACTAGTTCAAAATGACAAGGAGTTTTGCGCGGGAAACTGACAGAGTAGGACGCTCTTTGCTTTTCAATTCAATTAATTAACATGTAGTGGCTATTATTGTGTTATTGTGGTGGAATTAGTGCAATAATGTGTCAATTATCCATGAACATTAAAGGGAATGTGAAAAGTAAAGGGAATCGCCCTCCCGCGATTTCGTCTGCTTTGGACTGTTCATCTCGTGCTAAACTCCATTGAGCATTAGAATGTGTACTTCACCACCCTCGCATTCTAATGATTTAGGTTTAGGTTTAGGTTTAGGTTAGGTCTAGTTTAGGTTTAGTTAGATTTAGCAACATCTGCATATTCTGAATACAACAGTTAACGTTTAAGCTGATGGCCGTGTAGCCAATGCTTTAAATAAATAAAAAAATAAAAAAAAAACAAAATGACAAAACAAATGATTTTTCCATAAATATGGTTTAGAGATAATGTCAGTCCTAAGAAACGACGCCTCTCTTTGTCCCGAAAAACCACATCGTTCCCGAGCATTAACTATCAACTAATTTTACGTAACAGCTAAAAGTAGTATAATATTTATCACATCTATACTCGTATTTTTAGGAATCCACACGTTGTACACTTGAAATACGTTGCGTTCGTATTTTAGTTTTATGTTGCGAACGTGAAAATATTGCACGGGTTAACCGGTTTCAAATTGCTCTTTAAAGTTTACAATGACATATTTTAATCTTATCATTAAATCACATTTTTCACGGCCAACATTACGTCAATACTAAGTATTGTTGCTTAATTTAATTTAAGTAAAAAGCGAGGACTATCATTAGACATGTCATTAACCAGCTGAATGTACTCCAAGGCAATTCCAAAACCTTGTTAACAATAAGGTCTTACATCCGGGTCGGAATTAATATATTCTTTGCTTCTGTTCCACGAAAATGCTTTTTTGTGTTCTTACAGTTACAGGGACCAAATAAATGAACGTCATCTTTCCCAGAGCACATTTCTTGTGCTTGAATGACTGTGCAAAACAGTGGCTAAAACAAGTGTACCTATTTTACTTAATTCGCGGTAGAAAGACAGGTAGTCAGCAACGTTAAGGCAGGAAACTTTCAATGATTCCCTTATTGATAAAGTGATCTACCAAGTCCCTTTGCAACAGCCAATCCGTAGAACAATTCTAAGGTTTCGTTACTGTGTTAGTGAATCAAACGCGTGCTATAGCTGACTGTGGCTGCGTTATCTTAGTTTGCATGACGATTAGTCTCCGGACACATTAGGCATTGGCATAGATCAGTTGTGTATAAGTAGTCCCGAGTTGCATTCACATCACGCGCTTGCCCACTCAGATGGGTTTCATTGTAACACAAACGTTCTATACAGGATATTGGCTATAAGTAATCTAAAAAGGCACATGTGTTATGGTTTTGCGACTAGGTAACCCCATGACATAGTTTTGACATCGCTTCTCATTAAATTTAGGCGATCAGTGCCTTTACTAATGTCACTGCGTGTATGGGTAAGACCAGAGATCATTTGAATTTCCCCCTACCTCCACACCATCCTTACGTTCGGGATTAAAAGTAATTAAGTAGGTACGTAGTTACAAAGACCAGACACATCCATCAGAAAATAGAGAGATATTGAATTTGTTTTAGTTGACAATGTTGCTAAACTTTCGAAATATAAAAGGCGATAGAAACGCTACGCGGCTTTACCTACTTCTAATTTGAGAAAAAAGATGAAACATTGAATTGATGCCGTCATTTTAGCGACGAATTGTTTGTTATCTTGTTAATAAAACTTCGTTTTGTAATCCACAAAGGAATTACTGTGGCGTACACATTACGGGTTTCAAAATCTCTGCTCTACATTGTGTGAAAATAGCACAGCGGATTAACGAGCAGGTAGATAAGATAATAAACATCCCACGTGGGCCACAGCCTGCACCGCGGTACCTCGGCGATGATCGAGCGCACGCGTAGGCGCACGCATGCACTTAACATTTCGTTACTACTTTCGACACGTATCGGCGAGATAAGCCACCTCGAGAATTAATAAAGTTATCCACGCCGCCAGCCGACCGCACCACGTTCTTTGATACGGCAAATTGGATTTGTTATACCGTTGGAACCGAACGACAATCTTGACTATCGTAGCGAGCACGACGCTTTTGTGGTTATTATTACTTAGCTATTATTATAAGTAAAATGGCATTGAAATCGGAAAAAGTCTTTCAAAACTCAACTTTTTACTTCGCCAGAAAATCATAGCTTGGATTACAGCCAGAATCTTGTCATAGTAAGTAACAAATAAGTACCTAGTTAATTATTCGTTACTGTTGTTATTAGTGTCCGGGAAGTGGAATATAATTCATTAGCAGGCACTCGATCACTTCCTAACAAGATGTTTCACACTTGTCAACCTGCCAGTAATCGGAATGCATGTAGGCAGGTGAACACTTGAGCATACCGCATGCTTTCTTTCGAGGAGAAATCGTTAGTCTTAGTGAGAGTTAGAATTCATGCTGTTACACGCCTAATTTGGTATGCAAGTTTAAGACAATGCAGATTTCAGTGCTCTTTCATTAGAAAACAATTAGTAGCAAAGCATTAGCTTTAAATGAAAATTTCCTGTAATAATAATAATAAGTACCAATGAAGATAACAAATAATACGTTGATAATGATAAGTCTATCTCTATGATTTATTTAACTACTTGCCTAGGTATATCACAATTTTGTTCTTATCAACATTCAATATACCTCATGCTCATAGTTCTGTATGAAACTTCGCTATTTGTATAGACTAATAATAGCAACTATTTGAATGATCAACTAAATTTAAAATTACTTTTAAGCAGAGTCACTGGTCTTGTCTTGCCTATGTCCATAATGTAAGGATAAGGAGTCATAACCTGTAGGCGTAATACAGTAAGTTATGTAGTTATTTATTGAAATTAAATATAAGTGTTAAAAGGAATGAGGTAAGTGCGCAGAGGCAGACTGAGGGGACTCCGTCTGTCCTAATGCTAATATATTTACCCTTGATGTTGCGTGGACCGAAACAAGTCCAATTAACAAAATTGAACCCGCGGCTTTGCTTCTCAACTCTAATTAACAATCTTTGGCATGTCATCTAATTGATGGAAGTAAGAATCGGTTGCGAGTTCTTGTTTTTGGTAGAGACACCAAAATTTTGATAAAATCGAGATAAGTAAATATTTTAACCTAAAATCTGTAACTTTAGACCTAAAATTATGCCATATGTAGCTACAAAACTTGTTTTTCTTCGTCTATAGACCCTCTTAAGCAGCAGGCGTAATGTTTATGTACGTATATAAACCTTAAATGTATATTGTTTTTTAGCTGTCTGTATTTTATTTTTCTGTATACTAGAAATGTAACCAATTTGTAGATTTCTTTAAAGTAATACCTTACACGGGTATATGTAACATAAAGATAAGTCAGTCGACCCATCGTAGAATCCTTAAGAAGTCACTTTTTCTATTTAACTCTATCCGTATTATGACGAAGAATCTTTACAAATGCGATAGAAATGGCGACATAAGAGCTGATTAAAATAAAAATCGAATAAAGCATTCTTAGTACTTTTGCTGTTTACATCAGAATAAATAGTAATAGTAGCATGGTAATGCGTTACGTTATAAATAATTATAAACATTAGGTCATAGAATTACATACATGTAGGTACCTATGTTGAAGGTTAGGTAGGTACATACGTTTTGTATGAATGACTTTTGTTTATTAATGTTTGACATTGACGATGGGCCGGACCATCTGACTAAACAATTTGCATCAGCATTCAGCATCGCACTTACATTATGGACTTCGTCCTATTACACAAAGGTAGCCTTTAACATACGTAGCACGTTAATCGTACCTCGTTGAACGTCATTATTTGATTTTCTTATGTCTACAAGTGAATATTTCCACGATGAATTTCATGAAAATGAATGTTATTATCTCGACTCATCAGCATCCAACTAGATGCTCACCAGACATTGATTACAAATGGCTAGTAATCGCGTTACGGAGAGCATGCATAACGGACGGGCGCGATGTAAATGATCGCGAAATGGAATTGCAAGTGTCTATTGGCTAAACTCGGCGGATCCTCCGCGCGGCCTCCGCTGCGCCGCGACGCCGATAAGATAACCTTGCCTTTCAATTTACTTTGCTAGAAAAACTATGTGACTGTAATAAAATGCTTATCAGTTCAATGTTGAAATGAGTATTCACTGCCCGTATACCGGCCAACCAAATACGTTGCGTTCGACTTCAAGACCTTTCCGATATCGTTATCAACAGAAAGAGCTTGTTGTGTTGAGCATAACTTTTCCATAAAGACTAATCGAACTATACATGATAATGTTGCCGCTGCCGTCGTTTTAATAGATTAAGATTGATGAGGGACGAATTAATTTTAGACATGCGAGATAAGCAAGATACCTACGTCGGCGCGTGCTTAGAAAAACAAACAAGGAGTTAGAAAGAAAGAGAATGGCGTATTGTCCCAAGGTGCGGGTCGAGTGGCCGGCCAGGCGTACCTCGTTTTCAAAGGGATCGTCTGAGCGGGAAACTCGTTTCTGTTTATCTCCGCTGAACGACAGCCTCCTCTTGAACAACTTCATCTTAAAGGCGTGCCGTGGTCGCCGCGGGCGCTGCGCAAACGCCTGCCGCTTCAGACAGGGAACCTCATTATTTTACGGAGCCACTATAAATATTTTTGGTATTCAAAACTATCACTTAGAATTTCACCAAGTTCACACTTTTTTTGCGAGCAAAAATAGTTGACACTTTAGTTTTAAGTAAATGTGGCTAGTTAAGGGCGATTCTTGGAAGAACCGTGTAAACTGCCATTTCCCGCCTTTTTCGGTGGAGTGTATTAGTCGCACGTGCGAAGGTGGCGGAGGCGCATGGCGCGTGGGCGTCGGCGGTGTATGGTCGCGGCGCGCGCCGGCCACGCACTGGCGCCGGCCGCGGCCGCACGCCGGCACCGGCACCTCACCGCGTCACCTTCGAATTCACACCCGGCGGGAACCGGGCGCTCCCGCCCTTCAATATTTTTGCACATCAATCAACTTCAACACCTACCCATTTTATTAGTTTTTTATCGTCCTCTGTAATTTGCAAAGGTAAATTACGAACCCGAAATTTTAATGGCTCATGATTTATTTAAGACTACATACAGCGCAATTTATTTCGCATTCAATAATAAATGTAATGATCAGATAAGCTTTTAGTGGCTTTATATTTTACTGATAACCACCACTGCATGGCTTTGTTTTTGATTTTACAGGTCAGTGTAAATAAAACCCGGCACCACACGGGGTACCCACACCACGCGGCACTCCGTGTGGTGCCGGGTTAGACGCCGTGTAGTGCCAGGTTAGAATAGCACCTCCCCCTTTCTTCCCGTGGGTGTCGTAAGAGTCGACTCTGGGAAAGGGTTAGTGTATTGTGGGCAATGGGCTAGCAATATCACATTTAACCATCTGGTTGCCCTGCTGAAATTGTTAAACGTGGCACTGGATTTTTGAATTCATGTGCTCTGCCTACCCCTCTTGGGAATACAGGCGTGAGAATATGTATGTATGTATGTATGATGTAAATAAAAATCGATAGAGGTTTTTATTGATCCCCTTAGTACCTTTTTTTTTTTTTTTGGGCGGTGGGAAAATGCTTTACGCATACCGCCACGTCTTGGGGACGACGCGACGGTTATGTGGGGCTCTCCTCATAGGGAGGCGTACCCACTAAAAACCCACCGATGGTTCCTGCCCGCCAGATTGGTAGGCGTCGGGGGGTCCCTAGGGATGCACCGGCGGCGCCTTCTGGCCACCCCAGCATGAGGGCTGGGGCTCTAAATCAGAAACGGGGAGGGCTAAGCATCGTGTCCCCTACAGGCGGGTAGAGTTAATGGTGGTTGCCAGCTCGGGGTCCCCTACCCTTGCCGGCCAACTCCACTAGGAAATCAGACGACCAGCGAATCGCCGTCGCCTCACTCCTTGCCGTCTGCGGCGGAGCGGATGCGCTTTAGGGGCATTTTCACGCATCCGCTCCCCTGCCTCCTTTTGCGAGACGATTGTTTCACAAAAAGAGGCGACCGCCTCCCACTCCCTCTCGCCATGCAACATGGTTACTACGATGGGTAGTAGTTATCCCGTTAGTACCTACCAAAGTAGACTAGGTACCAGATTAATCTAAGAAAAATCACATAAAATTTGTATCCTTGAAAATTAACAAATGAATTCATTTTTAATTTTGATTTCGTCAGACGAAGCAATAGTGTACAAACGAACTCTACGTCCCAATGAATAAACGCAGCATCCGCTGTTTACATAAACAGTGTTCTATAGTTGGACAAATCAAAGTCGACCTGCGTTTGACAGACGTCGATTGCCTCCGCGAAACGTGCTGTGAGTAATAACATTGATGTATTGGGATGGAACACCCGCCAGCCGCTTACACTTCATTTTTTTGAGGTCAATAAAAACATTACGGATCGTCAAGTTAAACAACATTGATAATAAAACGATACACACATGACATAAACATTCAAATGAACAAAATTCAATTAATAAAAAGTAAAAACTGAAGTGGTACGAAAAAGTAACAGAGACAGAATCTTTATTTTGCTACACTATTTATAAGCAAAGGAAACTACGACGTAGGTACCTACTTATTTAATTTAGGCATAATCTTAAATTGAGGAAAGAAACTGTTTCGAGATAAGTAGTACAACTTAAGTCAAGGGATAACGATTTTGATTAGCGCGTAGGTACCACTAGTGCCAATGTTTTATGGATCCATCAAACTACAATGATTCATTTACAGCGGTTTAATGTGCACTAGTCTTACCTAAAGATCTAATCTAAATGAACATTTATTTGAATGAGAATTTGATGCAAATACCTATTAAGTGATTTCAAACTAACTGATGATGAATAATTAACGGATAACTCACGTTTTTAAATCGAGTTAGCTTGACACTTTTCGGGCTAATTCGTAGCCCTTCATCTAGGAGTCGCGGCTGTTGCTGCCAAACGCGCACTGCGCGCCTTCGCTCTATTCGCGCAATTAATGGTAAAAGTCAAACTAACTGAGAAGTATTGCGCCGAACTTTTACTACAGAATAACAGTAGTAAGTATACAGAAAAAAAAACTTCTAACCTAACCTTCTAAACTAATCCTGTACAGATTGAGATGCGGGCAAAAGCTAGTACGTCTTAAAGAAAATAAGAAGCGCCACGGGTGTACTCTTAAGGTTATTAAGGTGACGAATGTTTGTATACTCGAAGACCAGGAAGAGGGTACCACAGGGCCCTTAGAGGTCGGAATGTAGCGCCGCCGCGTGGAATAGCTGATGTTTGAAGTGTCGTTAGCACTTTCTAAATCCTTGCTACGGCGCGCTAACACCGCGCCGCCTGCGCGCTCCGACTAAGCATGGACGGTGTAATTCAATACGCTCGTTCAACAAACCTACCCATGTGGATAAAAATGCAAGTGGCAAGTGATATTCCATGCCTATTAGAAACCTAACGCCTTTGAAGCAAGCCGTAATTTTACTGTCACTAGGTGTGTTATTTAAGTTAGAAATTTTACTACCTACTTCTTGCGCAAATAGGCAAAATGCAATATGAAGGAGCAATACCATGTCGGTTAAGTGAAAACGTGCATAACTCAAGTGAGAAGATACTGTTAGTACGGCTGAACACTAGAACGTGATTTCTATCCAATTTTACAGCGGGTTTATAGCTGGGGTGAAAATAATGTAGAATAATGGTTGAAACGAGCCGAGTTTTCCCAAGTGGTGTGAAAATTAAAGCTCTGACGCGTGAACCACGTCTGCCGGCCGCCGTCCGCGTCGTGCCACTTTCTTGTTCGCGTCCCATAATCATAATCATAATGGGAAGTAATCTCAGCAATTGCCAGCGGCAAACAGCCCCTTATATCAGCGGTATCTCGCGGCTCGTACGACCGATGTTCTTGAACGCCCAAAACACGAAGTTTAATGACAAGACGGACCCTTTGTTATGGCTCTGATAGTAATTATTACGAGCTCATTTAAATTACATTTTTGTCGCAATTATCGAAGAAACGTTCCGTTTAAGGATCGGTATTGAGGTGCAAGCAGGTATTTTTTGTACATTAAGGTTATGAAATTTCATTAGGAGCTGATATCGCGATGTTTTTAAATACCTAATTAACCAAGTATGGCTTTTAGTAACGGTTGGGGTTCGTTGTGCTGTTTATTGCCGTGATTTGCTTAAAAACGGGTTATTTTTGTCAAAAGTACCTATCGCCGGCAAGCTTATTATGTAAAGCTCTCTAATAGCCCATCTAGTTACTTACGGGATTTTGCAAGTGCGCGAGGTGCTGCGCCGGCGCGGGCTCGGCGGCGCCCGCCGCCTGCAACAATCAGTCCTCGTGCTCCATTAACTGGGTCAATTGCTCCCCACGGGAAACAGGGAGAACGGAAAAATGTGTCTGTGTTCCCGCTTATTGCCGACTACAACTAACAATCATGTTTTATTACCAGACAGAAACACAACATCTCTAATGTTGAAACCTTGTAAAAAGTGACTGTAGTTAACTAACCCACTAGGTTGTCTTATGGCCATCCGCAGAACAATGCATAGTTAAACTATAACCTGTAATACCAACATCACCGTTAGCTTTGAGTGTAAAAATGACAAACGTTCGTGAAAGCATCTTACATGCTACTGTACAGAAAACAGATTTGTTACAAACTCCGTTCTACCATCAATATTAATGTAGAGGTTTGCCTTATTCAGTTACGAGTACTATAGCATTCCGGTAGGCGCAGCCGATATAAACGAAAAAGATCTGCAGATATATATTATCAAATATGTAGGTGCACAACAGACGAGCTAACGCGGGGCCGACCTTGCTCTACTATTCTCTATTCGCGACTCAGCCTTGCCAAATCTTTCCTGCTATCAAACAACAATTTTATTACGCTGAAAAGCAACTGTGTAGAAAAGATACCTACTAAATTATTCTAGAAGCATCAATTAGGCAAAGAACATGGACATCACCATAGGCTACTTGTTTTCTGGAGCTTCGTGCGCAGACGTTTCCATAATCTAAATGGGTACCAGCAAAGCAAAACGAAGTTCGTTTCTAACACGTTTTTTATAGTACCTACTTGTGGTGAATTATGGTTGGCAAGTTGTTTAGTTTTGTACCTAGAGAAAGTTATCGATTACGATATTAGCTCCATATAAAGTGTACCTATCAGTTTAAGCAAAAGTACGGGCTGTGCGCAAATCAGTCCGCCCGGGGCCGCAATTTGTAGCTAGATATTGTCTATTATCGCGGTATCTCTTCCGTTTGTCACAACTCTACCGTGCTCTATGGTGTGCATAATAATATAGGTCTCTCGAAGATATCTCATTAAAATTAATAGGTTATTTTACTGACTTTGACCATGTACGTCCAGAAGCTATAATAATATGCTGTAAAAGTAATGTTAGTCGTCCGATAGCGATAAAATCTTACAATAATTGCAGACACTTTTCTTATGTTGTAAATTCCTGTTATGCTATAAACTTCTGTGCAATTTGAAAAGTTAATGCTCGCTATACGGACTAGAATACGATAAGCAAACGACCGGTTAAAAGGTAATCACTGCATCACTGCAAGATTTACAACTAACATTCTTCACGGATTCCGCGGGAGAATTTCCAAAGGCATATTCAGAATAAATTACAGTATTCGCAGGTGCTCGGCCTAGTCCGCGGTACGTCACGGACCACCATTACCCGGCGTCCGCTCCGTAGGTGAAACTTCTGGAAATATATGCATATTGAAAACACATTGTTTATGGTAAACAGTGCCTTGGCGTACCGTATCGCGAATGCTGTTGTTGAGTACCATTTTGTTTAAATGCAAATTACGAACTTTTATTTCAACTTTACCTTTTGAAATACGTAAATCCGGTTTCTTAAAATTTACTCCAAAATAATTGATAATGATATACATTTAATTATTTTCTTAAACATTTTTGATGGTAAAAGGTTCTTGTCGATAATGACATAATGATGGGTGGAGTGGAGAAAACTTACGTTACACGTCGTAAGTCAAGAGCGAGCAAGCGCGACGCAGGTGAATGCGGGTACCTACCAACTTGACGACACAACCTGAATCTCGATAGTTTAAGTAATTACAGCAATCTTGTCTGCCGCACTGGATCGGATAAAAGCCGATACTGACAAAGTTACTCAACACCTCAAGAGAACCTCGCGAATTTGTTAATTAGTCGAAGTTTGTACTTACCTAATAATAATCTAAATGAACAAGTTTAATAACAGACATTTCAGAACACATAACTGGGTTTTGTACCAAATATGGTTAATAGCAGTTAACTAGTAACAGTAGTAGTGCGTGCTCGATACTAACCAAATTATTCGTAATTGTCATTTCTAGATTACTTGAACAAAAGTTATTACTTAGTACAGTTAAGGTATGTCGACTAATAGGTAGGTGTATGTAATATTGAACTTCTGAAGTTTGATTTTTAATTGAACCCCCGCTCAGTGAGGTGTAACGCGATTGGTAATTAGCGGCTATACCACCGTACAACGATAATTGCCAATTCGGCTCTACGTGCATACCTATACTTGAAGGAAAAATTGCACTTAAACTCTGAATTCGATGCATATTAGGCATTAAGACACGATAACAGTTTTTTGATTTGGCATCACTGTTCTTACACAAATACTATTTTTATAAATAAAGGATTGTGCTAAAATTAAGTTTTGGGTTCCCATTTGTACGAATGTGGCGCCACAACGAAAATCTAATAATGTTTCTCTGTGTTTGCGCAAAATGAACATCACGCTATCCAGCGAATTTTATTAAATCTGTTGTTTATCGTATCCATGTTGCAAATAATGCTTGTTAAGTTTTTCATTTTAAGTATTTACTGAAACTAACAGGAAAATTTAGAAAAGCCGGCCATTTTCATCTTAATTAACTCACTAAGCTTAAATTCTCTTGAAAATGCTGTAGCTATCTAATTCCAAACAAGTGTTTACTTACATGAACTAGTTGAATACAATTGAATAGGCACTTAAACCATGAGAGCAACTCGCTAACAACTGGCGGTAACGTATTGCTGGACATCTCTCACGGTCGTTCGGACATTTATAAATCGTGCCGCTAATGACATCCTCAGAAATGAGAAGACATTCTGTATTCATTACAGTGTAGTACTTAAACTAAGATAAGGTTTAAGTAAATGAAACTAATCCCTCCGCTGTAGAGAGGCGGTCGCATCGTTCGGTACGCACCTATCTTGAAGTTGCTCAATCACCGAGTGTCACCTTTGCGCCAAAGATACCTATGCAACAAACAGCAACAGGCTCATGACTGGTTCTTTATTAAAAGTAAATATTTAAGTATACTTAAGACGTAGACTAATGGTATTGCATGTACTAATGTATAGCATGACCTCTCATGCAGAGTGTCGTGGATTGTAATTCCAGGCCCACACCTCTGAATTTGTAGGACATAACTAGGCTGATTGATTTAAGTATTTATTTATGAGTTATTCTTAATCATGTCTTAATTTAGAACATCTTGTAATAACCACTCTGCAAAATTACAATCAACCAGCTACAAAAATCAGCACTCAAACCATCTAAAATTAAATAAAAAACTGGCTACTTTCTTATACCAATCAATAGGACTATGATGCAGAATAAAATTTATCTAACAAACATTCGATCTTAACTCACTTTTCCACTCTGTAGGTATTATATCACGTAGTACCGAATTTCAGAACCAAGTTTTATAAAATGTTCCTCTTTTTTTAAGTCAGATGCTGAGTAAGTTTTATTTTTAGCAAAACACGCCTACCTAAATATTTGGACACTACCACCAACCTCAAAGATTACAATTAAATATCCCTGATAATTTAAATTCGTGTAGATACCTACGTAAATTCTCAGAAAGATGGGGGCTAGCCCCACTATCTTATTTTCCGTAAATACGCCGGTATGTGATACAGTTCGACTCCATTGTAAGGCGCTGAAACTTTATGTAACGCGGCTCTCGTTTTTCTCCCCGCTGGTATAAACTCCCTATCGCTTTCCCTGGTGCCACCCACTTTAAAAGTTTCGTAGAGTGCGAAACTTATTCTCTCCGCATAGGGAATTAACTTAGGAGTTATTCCAGTAAAATTCTAGCGGAAGGATATCTATTTTACCAATAGTAAATAGCAAGACGCAGACTAAGTTAAGTAACTCCACATGCCGCATTGCCGTTAAAATAAAGCTATTTGAGCACCACTCCTAGTCCCGTGAGGCGCGCGGCACACGGCCCCATTCGAGTTGATCGGCTGCAGTCCCCCACTTACCGATGTTTATTAGGTCGATCAGGAAATCGCGAAGTTAATACCCAACAGTTTATTTTCATAGTTCTTGAATCTTTTACGGCGGCCGCGGTTACGCACGACCGCCCCGAATTAGAACTCCATCGACGGTGGCGAACCAAACACCCAATTAACTAATCAGGATTAGGACAAAACGCGCTACGTCAAAATCTACTGATGTTTCATGGAGTCCCCTCCGTATATACCTATTAGGCTTGAGATAGGTATTTCGCTAAATTCCAAATATTAAGGTAAAACGCAGAAAAGGCAGTCGTCACTTGTGTTTGTACGTAATTAAGGAAGGCATGTAATTTTCATTTCCTCTCGGCTTTGGCGTCCTATCGTGCGAGTGGCAGTTAAAGCACAATTTGTAAGCATGCTGCTATTAACCTCTCGTATGCTACGGAGCAGATCTGCTCCATTTTAAGGACATCTTTTTTTTATTTTTATTTTAATCACCATAATTTGTAGATATTGAAACAGAAGAGGCTCGAATGCAGTATATTTTTCATTTCCCGCATACGAAGGGTTAATTACGGGAACGGGCGGCTGCCGGCGGCGCCCCGCACTCACATTCTGACAATCCAATTTCAAAATTATGCTCTTGTGCAATCTCTCCCGTGCACTTAGCTACACAAAGGATTAAAACCCATGGCATTTTTTTAAATATTCAGAGCATCCTGTTTCAAAGGTCCTATCTATAAAACTATTAAACTAATACCAAGACAACAAACTTTCAACTATCTGCATAAGCCAGGCATTATTATTCATACCTACATACACTAGATTATAATTAACTTCAGTAAATATCCTGTATTCAGTGGCGCTGGATTTCCGAATCCATGTGCTCTGCCTACCCCTCATGGGAATACAGGCGTGAGAATATGTATGTATGTATGTAAATATCAGATAGCTAAATATTACGTGTTATGGAGAGCGGAAATGGTAAAACATTTTAATTCTTTGAAATTCGTTCCGACTTCGCTCAAAAAATATTTTCCCAACTCACTCTCCCGTCTAATTGTATCTGACGCGTTCACATTAATTTTAATGCTGGGTGGCTTCTTTTACCAGTCCATGAGAAAATGTACTTTTGTAGCTTTTATGTAGGCTAAGTGCTGGCAAATAGCCTTAGTAAATCAATCTGACACTGTTGAAGAAAACCTAGGTACAATAACACTGTCGGCAATTTAGAGCGATTGCAGGCGAGATCTAAGTTGGTATAATATGTTAGGTTAGGATAACGGTAAGGAATAAAACTGTAGAGTTTTATTATCTTGCTGTTGTCGATCGCAACCTTTGCAAATCACATGTGTACTGTCAGTTTATCTTTATACTGTCGCTTATCAGCGTTGAGATTAATAAACCCATAACACATGTACGCCGACTCAATTCGGTTTTACCTCTTATCCAACCGAACGCCTTTGACCGAGTACGTAGCGACCGACTACAAGTTAATACTCTCGCCCGGCGAGATGACATCGGCTGTCTTTACAAATTACAAAGTTTAAACGGCGCGGGAGATACCGCCGCGGCGCGGCTATGCGACTGCTTCATTTCTTTCAATCATAAAGTTATCGGCTAAAACTAATGACCATGACTATTTCACGATTCGTAGCCATGTTTAGCGAAGCAATGTAATTACACTAATATTTGTATGGATATTTGTTACTCTTTCACGTGAAAGTACCGGATATTTAGTTTAAACAAATTTTTGTTATGTTTCCACATCAGAATAATATAGAAATGTTACTCGAAACACCAATTTTATGTAGACGAACGAAGTTGGGGACAGAAGCTTACCTACCAAAACAATTAATAAATTTGAACCAACAACATCAATGCAATTCCTTTTCCTCTTCCTACCTACTGGCTGAGACCTGTCACTATAAATCGCGAAGGGTTCGACGAAAATATTTTAAACAGAATGCGAAAGAAGTAACCCGTTTTCGTGCACGAGAGCAGTTTCAACATTAACGGGTACTTAAGATTTCTTTAAATTTATGTGATACATTCTCACCAACTTTCCGCTGGCCACTAAGTTGTAGCGGGCCGATGAAAACCTTAAAATAACCTATATCTATCTACTATGTTTCTATGTTGATTCAAGTTGGAAAAAACGCTACTGTGAATATCAGATGCTTCAGTAAAAACGACAGAGGGGAAAAAACCATTTGAGGGAAAAAGCAAATTATAAATTTTGCTACTAGGATACATGATTTATGAGGAAGTTATCAAATCAACCTGTTTCAGCTTTCAGTTAGTTTACGCCTCCGTACCTAATTGCCGTAAAAATATATGTAAAATGTCTAAATTAAAAACCAGCTGTGATTTATGGATTTAATTAGATGGACGTTTCTCTCGGCGCTACAAAACAGAGTAGGTACAACAAACAATTTTACTCTAACTATGAAATACGTTTCTCGTGTTTTGGGTAATTAACATAATACCCAAAAACAATATTATATGAAAGTCGTAATTTCAGTTCATGGGAACTTTATACAGCAAAGTTGGCGGCAATTCTATTGTCATTTGCGTTACATCTTTACACGACTGAGTTTGACCACGCTCTGGTGCTTCGGTTAACGTAAGTTTTACGATCCCCATTTAGCGAGTTCCATTTCAGTAGATTGCCCGAAAATCAGGTAATCACGTAATTATATTCATATTATTGTCATTACCGTAACCAAACATACTCTTAACATTGCAAAACACATAGAGGATAGAACCTATAGAGAAACAATGTTCGCAACCCCGGTCCGCAAATAGTTTGTTGATTTCAACATACTAAACGTCACCGTCACTGTCACAGAAACTGTACAGAGCCAATAACCGTAGAGAAAAAGGCACTAGCGTTATGCGCGATCTTGGACCGGCCAATAAGAGCACAGCGATCACTTCAATTGTTTTGCGGAATAATTTCCGAACAACCAAGATGACATTAGTACTCTATAGGTTCTATCCTCAATGGCAAAACATGAATTTCTCCTCTCTGTAAGGTACGTTAAAAAACCCAAACCAATGTAAATATGATGTAGAGTACCTATTGTATTTTTTAAACTTCGCAAAAAAGTCTATGCGGCGATCGGTCTTAACATAAGTACTTAATACTGCTGGAATGTGTTCAGTGTCAATCAGAAAACGTTTTTACTAACAAGAAATCGATTATCGAGCTTTTACAATCGGTGTCTCTGGCGTCGAAATCGTGATTTGATCGAACAAAAAATATGCCTTTTGTAAAGTGATTAGTGCAAAGCGGACGTATTTACCTGTACATGTACAGGCGAGGAGAACGTTGCATTGAAAAAAAATGGACGCTGACCGTTGAAAGAATGTTTACATTCTAGTGGTATCCGTTTTTATATTAACTTTTACATGATAGGTTATCATGACATTATCTCAACGTGTTTTCTCAATAGCGAAGTTATAACACAAATCTTAATACAGAATAAATGTTTTATTTTTATTTTAACTCGTTTAAGAATTAATAACACTATGGATATCGGCAGAATTGTAATGGACTACCAGTTCAGTTCCGGGTCAATCGGCACCGACTGATGTTTTATATCTATCGTAATAATTAAACTCATATCGATAGCATCGGACGCCGCACCGGTTATTAAAAGAATAGGCAGATGAATACAGAGCATAATTGCCTGCGCATCTATTTGGAATACCTACTAGAACTTTAATTTTAAGGCCAGTTGCGTGGAACCTACTCGTACCACCTCGTACGGACATAATTTTCCTAATTCAAACTCGCATAACTTTATTTCGCATAGTAGTAAATGCGCATAACTTTGATTACTTAATTAAAATAATTATATCAGATATAACAATGACTAGGCATAATTTTAATAAGCACAGCGTTATTATGCATATCTAATTTGCAAAAGTATAGACTTGATTAAAAGTTACTAATAATTAAATCGCATACCTACTTGAGAGAATAATGATAATGAGTTCCTTATGAAACATTAAGAGCAGTTTTGCTTGTTTTTATATGGTGACCTAGAGAAAAAAAAATATTTAGTAATAACTTAATTATGATTAGATAAACGTTCCATCCAAACATTACTTCTCATTTTGTCGTTGTCGTGCCTACCTAACTTTTTATTACATACGTGTATTTCTATTTTATTCCCTTAATAAGATCTGAGAAGAGAACTCTATTTAAAAGTAAGTCTTATAATAATAAAAAAACCTGAACTAACGAAATATAATTAGAATTTACTTTTGCATTGATAGTTAGGTAGGTATAGGAGTTCCTTTTATGACAACTAAATTTAAAGCTTTTTTTCAATAGGTATGCACCATCTAGTGTGTGCTTCTTTTATTGTTATGCTACCTAAATATATTTTTAACTCGTGTATGATTAGGTAGGTATATCTAGTATGAAAATTATTTCGTGAATTCTTGTTTTATAGCACGCAAGTTTGTTTTTCCTAAGTTTCTGTTAACCAGGAAACTTTCATGGATGGAAACCAAAAGCAACTTGGGGAACTTTAAATTAGGTGAAATCCGTGCTATAAAAACAAGATACGCTCTTCAAGTTTCCACGAACACAGATTACAAAATTACTGAAGACATTATTCTTCCTAATCTGCTCTTAGCCGCGAGGCCGGTCGTTACCTCAGCAACTTCGCAGTACTATAGAAAATTAACAAAGCCGAATTCACACGTAATGTCCAGGAGTAATCCCATTAATTCCAAGGTACCTAATTTAACGAGATCCTGTGCTGAGTATAATGAGCCGGGAGCCGGGAGCCTTAATCTAGTCGCACAATACCCCGCGTAGGCGCAATAAATCAAAACCGGCCAAGTGCAAGCCGGACTCACACACGAAGGGTTCCGTACCGTTATCTATGTATACGATGTTTCATTATCAAGCAAAATCATCTATCAAGAAAAACGGATGGAGATATAAACTTAACATTGCAGATGTACGCGGTACATACGCCTGCACTTTCCCGTGGTACAATTTTAGTATGATATAGCTTGATGCCTAAGTAATTTCACGATAAGTAGTAGATATATGTATGGAGAATGCGACATAAACCCATGAACGGAGATATTCTTCTGATTGCAGACTTGATTTGATCTTTTTCGCAGGTAGGTATAAAGAACCGCAACCAAAGAACCTTAAAAGCATTATGAGTTTTTAGTTTTTACTTAATTACTTAATTAGAAACACAAGGAATATGATTATGATATGATTTTTATAATATAAGAGAGGCTCTGCTTAGTAACTAAACGATGAATAGAAACATTTTTTCATATCAAACAACAAAACTGTCTCCTCATTATAGTTACTTGACAGTAATAATATAAGCATGCCTCACGGCGCTTTACTGTCTACATGTATGAAAACACAATCAATGAAAGAATGAAAGAAAGTGTCATAAACATGTTCGGGTAATAAGGCGATCCCGATGCATTCTATTAAAAATCGATCCAATCGATTAATGATTCACGGTCATGTAGTAATATCTACTTAACTTTACAACCGTTTAGTGAGAATTTGCATAATTATCTGTACTTTATACTTGTTTATTTGCATTCTCACAGCAATACCAACGCCGTGCGGCATCTCGCAAATAAAGCACCACAATCGGGAATACCACAGACACCGTAAAGAATGCCGGCGGGTATAAATAAATGCAGCCGCGAGCCCGATCTTTATGGATTTATCAAGCAAAATGTTCATCTCTGAGTAGGTACGTATTTTGGTCTCAACTCAATCTTTTAAAATATGTGGTGTCGGGATAAAATAACACCTCTACATTTCTTTCATCGATGTCGTAAGAGGCGCCTAAGGAAAGATGTTAAGGTATTCTTTAGGCGACAGGCTAGCAACCTGTCACTATTACCTATACCTCTCCCATCTCTTGTTAAACCTAAATGTCTGCGAAGCGGGAAATACTTTTTGTCTATGTCATGTTTCGTGTGCTCTGCCTACCCCTTTTAGAAACATGATATATATATTGTATATGTATATGTATTGTACAAGTATCTATGTAGTAAGTCAATTATGTTCGTTTTTATAGTAAGCGTAGTAACTATTTTCTTTGTAAGTAAGCTTTCAGGACATACAATTGTTTTAATGACTATAAAAATACTCTTGTCGCTTTGTCTTCACATCAGTTCCCTAGATAAAGAAACAATCCATTACAGCTTTCTCTCCTTCACTATCTCTTTGTATTTTGTTGGCATCGTTTAAGATGTCGCCAATAGCCACCTACAGTGACTAAGCTGTCATCTCAACATTATTAACCCTCCCCGTTACCATTTTAAAACTTTTAATTAACAATTTTTCAAGTATAGAATACGAATGCGGCTAGGTTTCAAAGATTTAAATGGAATTAAAAAAATAGATAAGTACTTTTTATATTTTAAGACTCAATCGACAAAACAATGCCACTAGCTACAATTAAGGGGAGTAAGGGGAGAACGGAAGTAAGATCCTATCCGACCCTAATGTCAACCTCACCTGCACGCGCCGGATGGCGGCGAAGTGGCGTATCACCGCTTCGTGGTGCTCCCTGCTGGACAACAGACGAGGCTCTGGCGCCCGAGCAAATGGCGGGATAACCATTCACCTGGCTGGGCAACCAGTCGGAAGAGGCTGCAGCGGCCTTGAAGTTTAAATCACTTCTAAAATGCCTGGTGCAGAAGGCAACGGGAAACCACTGCACTATTGCTCCCAGGAAAGCCCTTATGAATATTACACAATCAGGAGTATGTAAGCCATGCCATCTGGTTAGCGACCAGCGCCGTACTGTGTCCGGGACAGACGGTGTGAAATGTGCGACTGGCCATGTGTCTGTAGGAAACCAGGCATCACATGGAAAATATGCAACTGGAATACATGTGAAACTGCGACAGGCCCAGAAAATTGGTACCTGGAACGTCCGCGGCTTGTTAAAACCGGGTAAGCTCACTATCTTGGAAAGTGAAATAGCAAGAAATAGTATTGATATCTGCGGTTTAAGTGAAACCCATTGGAAGGGTAACGGACATTTCTTTACGGATGACCACGCTGTATATTTTTCCGGTAACGACGACAGCAGCCAAAATGGAGTTGCATTTATGATTCCCAAGAGATTGCAAAACTCTGTCATTGGCTATGAGGCGGTAAGTGACCGTGTAATAAGTATCAAACTCAAAGCACATCCGATGAACCTTAATATCATCCAAGCCTATGCACCTACGAGCACGGCTGACTTCGAGATCATCGAGGGGTTCTATACATTGTTGGAAACTACAATTGCGAAAGTGCCCAACAGAGAGATTTTACTGATACTTGGCGATTTCAATGCTAAGATAGGTAACAGTTCTCACCTGTTCAGCTCATCCGTGGGAAAGTTTGGACTTGGACAGCGCAATGAAAGGGGTGAACGCTTCACACAATTTGCGACCGACAACAATCTAATGATTGCTAATAGCTTTTTTCAACAACACCCGCGGAGGCTATATACGTGGACATCGCCCGATGGGAAGTACCGGAATCAGATTGATTATGTTTTGATTGGTTCGCGATGGAAGTCTTCCATCAGAAATTGTCATACCTTACCAGGAGCAGATTGTGGATCTGATCACCAACTACTGATTGCTAAGCTGCAGTTAAAACTTCAAGCTTCGAGAAAACCCGAGAATGTTAAAAGGATAGCAGTCAAGGACAAAGCAAAGTTTGAAGCATACATTCAATCAAGCTGCAGTGATTGGTCTCAGAAAGATCTTGAGGCGGAATCTCCGAACGAACTATGGGAACGGGCAAAAAAGATCATTGTCGACGCAGTCAATGAGTCCAAACCACCTACGGAAGTAAGGAAAAGACAGCATTGGATGACTGACGATACTCTGAGGCTTGTCGAGGAGAGGCGTCAGTTGAAAGCGAGGGGCACGGATGTGCACATCCTTAACAAACTATCAGCTCGCATACAGGCTGCCTGCAGGAAGGATCAGAATGCTCACCTACAGCGAATATGTGAGGAAATCGAGGCTCACTCAAACAAACACGAATCGAAGGATTTGTTCCATAAAATTCGATCTATCACTAAATCTCTCACCTCAAGGTTTTGGGCAATTGAAAACAGTCATGGTGACGTTGTCACTGATCTACAGGACATATCTGAGACGTGGAAGGTTTATTGTCAATCGCTCTTCAAGGATTTGTCCTCGGAGGCCTTTACACCGGTTGAACCTACGGAAGACGAAATGGAACCTGATATACTGAGATCAGAAGTCAGAGCTGCCATTAACCACCTGAAATGTGGTAAGGCCGTAGGAGGAGATTCGATCCCGATAGAAACGATCAAGGCTATGGGGGAGCAGGGTGTGACTATCTTTCACGGAATATGTAATAGGATTTGGGTAACAGGAGACTGGCCCAAAGACTGGGTGCATACAATCTTTGTCCCTTTACACAAAAAAGGTTCAACAAAGAAATGTGGCAATTATCGACTCATAGCCTTAATTTCACACGCCAGTAAAATCCTATTACACATACTTAACGAGAGACTAAAAACCTTCCTTTCCGGGGAGATCGCACCGGAACAGGCTGGCTTCGTGAAGGGAAAAGGCACTCGCGAACAGATCCTCATAGTACGCCAAATAGTTGAAAAAGCGAGGGAGTTCAACAAACCTACATTTATTTGTTTCGTTGATTTCGCAAAAGCATTTGACTCGGTGAAGTGGCCTAAACTCTGGAAGACCCTCCTGGAGATGGGAGCACCGAAGCATCTCATTCACATTTTAAGGCGGCTCTACGAAGACGGAACGGCTTCAGTAAGGACTGACGAAATAGTCTCCAGCAGTTTTCATCCCAACGCAGGGGTCCGGCAGGGTTGCATAATATCACCCCTGTTATTCAATATATACACCGAGCTCATCATGAGGATTGCCTTGGAAGACTGGACGGATGGTGTTCCCATTGGTGGGCTGAGGATCTCAAACCTGCGTTATGCGGACGACACCACCCTCTTCGCAAGTAGTGCCAACAACATGGCGATTTTACTTCGTAGACTGGAAAACGTCAGTCTAGAGTTTGGTCTACAAATCAACCGCAGTAAAACCAAAGTGATGATTGTCGATCGTGCCAATAATAATTCGCCCGAAGTCACACAGCTAGCGAATTGTGAAGTGGTTCATTCATATGTATACTTGGGGGCATTGATCGCAAACAACGGAGGCTGCGTGGAAGAGATCAAACGGCGTATGGCAATTGCGAGGTCGGCTATGGACAAAATGAAAAGGATTTGGAAGAACCGGAATATTACTAGGACCACTAAAACTAGGCTTGTTAGAACCCTCATATTTCCCATCTTCCTATATGCGGCCGAGACATGGACTCTAAGAGCAACCGAAGAGCAAAAAGTGAACGCACTGGAGATGTGGTGCTGGAGACGGATGCTTGGTGTGTCATGGACCGAATTCCGAACCAACATCTCGATCCTTCAGGAGCTGGGAATTAAAGAACGTCTGCTCTCTGTTGTTAAGTCCCGCATCCTCAACTTCTTTGGGCACGTGTCTCGACGAGACGGAACGTCCATAGAACGCCTTGTTGTGCAAGGACGAGTGGATGGTGTCAGAGCTAGAGGAAGATCGCCGATGAGATGGACCGACCAGATAAAGACCAGTCTGTCAACCACGGTCAATGAATGCTCAAGAAAAACAGCTCTGAGAGACGAGTGGCGACGTATAGTCAAACGAGTCACTCAGAATCCTACGTAAACATAATGGCCACGACCACTCTGTAAAGAGTGTACCGAGAAAGAAGAAGCTACAATTAATATCTACCTTCTAAGTATAAGTAATTTCGTGATAAACTCTAGTTTCTCTCGTAATTTTGCTCTCCTATACGAAAAAAATGAAGCAGTGAAGCTTTTAAGACTTTCTTGTCCTCCTTCGCTTCGTGCAGATTAATTGACCCTGCGTCTCGCCGAATTCCCCAACAAGCGAAACGACCTTGCATTGTTACCGTTCCCGGCTCTCCGTTTGGCATGAATAAGTAAGCGTATTAACTCGATAAAAGATTGGACAGATCTCGATATTTATTACCAGCCATTAACAATTATTATCAATAACAAACAACGAACGATGATTAAAATTTGCGCATACTCGAGTCGTTATGTTACGCAAATCGGGCGAATCGGACGAATTTATCTTGAATGCGGCAAAGTTAATGGGTTCGAGTTCGCTGTTTTAGTGCTGCACAATAACTTATAATTTGATAGGAACCCCTAGAGTCATTTGCATTAACATAAATAAAATAACGAGGTGCAATAAAAGCACCGTATGTTAGGGACTGGGGTTTGAAATAAGTGTTCTGGAGATAGCTGTAAAGTGGAGCTTGTAGCATCTGCATGCCTCCGCGTCGCCGGCGCCGGACCGGTCGACACCGCAGTTAATCTCCGGCTCGCGAAGGCAACGTACCCGGAAACTGGGTGACATTTACGATATCGACCGCCCGCCGGAACAGATCACACCCCGATCCGATGCAATTTGCGTTACTGATCAACTTGTCAAATAGCCCGCGAACAGCGCAGCCGATGGAGATCAGCTTAGAATAGGGAAATAATTACAAACTTTAATGAAAACAGCTGATGAGTCTCGACGTACTTAGATTGAGTTTTGATGACGTTAGACGTAAGATTAATTCTTGATTTAAAACAGTCTCTCATCTCTTACAAATGCGTTAGAAATAAAATGTGACACGAATTGACGCGCTGATTAATTTGTACTTGTAGGTATGCCACGCTGAAACAAATATTTTCGTGCTTTATATTTTTTATCACTTCGCAGCTAAAGTTTTCCTTATCTCAAACTACTTATAATTTATTATGACTGCGACTGCAACTAGACTGTTTGTTGATTTTACAAACAATAGTTCCTTTATTGCTCGAAGTAAGTTATTGGATTGAGCAGTTCAATTTCAAGAGCTACCGCGCTGCCGCGTTTAATAACAGACTCTTGTAGATGCCAAGCCTTCAAGAACTGCCGGAAGAACAGACTTTCATTTGTGCCGCTTAATGGGGAAAAGTGACTGCTTAATGAGTAGCGTAAACGGTAATTTTGCCGCGACCAAAAAGACCTGTCAAATATGACATTAAGAGGAAATATGCCGGTCGAGGGAATTGAACAATAGGTATTTGCTAAATCTATTGCTGTCGCGCCGTGACCTGCCCAGACGACGTCGAGTGCGATAAGAACAACTACAGCTCGGACCGAAAATACCTATGAAAATTATTCAAAAACAACGTTTCGTAGTCCCCTGATTTCTTCTCCAAAACTTAACCGATTAAATATGTTTTTTCATTAAATGTTTAAAAAATGTAATAACTGTGTTTCTATGTTCTTATATTTTGATATAATTGTGTTAAAATTGGTTTATAGAGGTTTGAACACGACGGAAAAACTTACCAATTTTTCATGTTTTTGAAGGTAAATATCTCCTTTAATAATTCAATAAAGAAAAAAAGGAAAACATAGGAACATGCTAATATATCATTAGATTGTTGATGTAAAAAATCATATTTCTACGGGTAATATCCAGCGAGGAATCAGGGGACTACGTTTCCATACAAAATATGACCGCTCCATTTCCTCTTAAGTATTTCTGCGGTCGCAGCATCATTATATGTACCAGATTTACGGTAATTTGGTGAAAAAGTAACATAAACTAGTTGAAATCTCGTACTGAAAATCATTTTGCGTTTTTTATAGTCACTTTCAGAATTTTAGACACTGTAAGTATTTGCGAATACAACAACGCTAAGCGAGCGACATAGCGCGAACGCATTCCATTCTAAGTTACTGAATCACGTCGCCATTTCCGGAGCCATCCCGCCGCCACACATGGTCAAAGCGAACTCGCTCTCCGCTAAGACATAAACACAACATCCAAAACTACCTACTCGCATGCTTATGATTTTGTTAATATTACAGGCTAACGTGATTTTACTATTAAGGAGTTGTGCTAGTCACTAATGACTATTTAACCATTTCTAATAGAGATTAAATACCTCTACGATATAAGTATCTTTAATGACTGTTAATCTGATATTTGGTTGCCTTAGTGAACCATCGGTAGGCACGTACCTACTCAAATAACTCTTCTGTATGTACTTATCAACTATATTCCAAGAACGAAGCGTAAGAGTAACCCTCCCCGCAGTGTCAAGTGTCACCTGACCCGCGTATTTCAAAGTCAAATCGTGGTCTTGCCATTTTATTTTGTCCGTCGGTAAGACGCTTGGTTATTGAACTGCGCGCGAGCAAGCGAGTGCGGGCGGGCTACTCCACTCGCACCGAGTAAATATTGTATATTATGTTGAATCACACTGCCATTACTTTTACTTATGTACCTATACAGACAATACTTAAATTACCTATATTATTTTGCTTTACAAAATTAAATATGTTAACAATGGTCCAAAAATAAATGAAGATGTAGATCCTAAACTAGAGGATGGCGATGATGATGATTTCGTGCTTTCATTATTTAATAGCCAATACAAAAAGTTGTACAACACTACTATGGATTTCATAAAAATAGGTACGTAGCTAGTTGGTATCGTATCGGTAACGCTTGCCTGCGCCGGCGGCGGCCCTACATTATTGTCTAGAAATCTTTGACCCGCGGCGTAAGGGCACGCACAATCAATGCTGACATTGTTCCAATACAATCCGACGCAGAGCGCTTTCATAAAGGTACGGAATTTAATAGATGTCACGGAGGTCATTTTCACACAAAATATTCCCTTTTACGCATTCGACATTCGTTTTCGACGAAAGACCGTGTTTGTATTGTTTGTTACTAAATAAGGTTAACTTATATTGTAGTAGATACAAATATGAGTTGGTGGTGTTTTATTAATGGATGCTTATACCTACTAATTTGTATTTTTGAAAGACAAGGAATATGTAATCAAGTCTTATAAATTCTTGATTAGGTACCTTGACGGTGACACATCGCTAATAAATTCTTCAATGTTATTAATGTAATGTTATATATGTTATCTTAATCGTAAACAGTATTAATTGATAGGATAATATAATTTAAATTTCCTTTTACCCGAAGATCTGATGATCCACCAGATGATGTGGAGGCACTGCTGCTACTCCCGAGTCGGCCGTTGTGATTTTGATACATTATAGGTAAATGCACTCTTCAATCCGCCACTTAAACTTAGCTTAGTAATCTTGCAGTTCACAGAGATAACACGCACATCACGACCACTGCTGCAGTATTGATTTAGCCTCAACTTTCTTCACTTAACAGTCATTTGTTGATTGCGCACTTTGTTTCCACCAACCATTTCAACCGAGTTATCGTAAACTAAGCGGCTTCTAAGACACTCTCGACACAAGTATGTACAACCTTAAAAATGTGGCAGGTAATTTAAATCTAATGCGCTAAGTATTTGATCCTAAGTCACAGTAAATAGTAATAAGCAATTAATAGACTCCGCACCTGTTAGCGAACGGCATACGTGACTTGAGGAGTCGTTTTATCGAAAACCGAAAATACGCGATACTGCGTCCGCTACTTATCGCTTACTATCGTCACGGCAATAAATAATCGTACCTACTTCAAATTTGGCGCGATAAATAGTATCACTGCTGTCACCTTGAAAGTTCTCCTAAAATGAATTGCATAATTCAATGTTTTGTTTAGCTTCGCGGTTAATTAAAGGCGAATTTATTGAACCAGTTTTAATCAACGGCTCCGACCAAACAAACTCAAAGTAGAGACTTGATAACTTTTAGTAAGCAGTAACATGTTTTGACTTACCTAAATAAAGCTACAATAATTTTATTAACTTTACCTAACACGGTAATATTTACCTACTTCAGGTTATGAGCGCAAATACGACGCGATAGTTTGAATGAAATAGCTCTCCTTATAACTTAAAGTTCGTAAACAACTTCCTTGCATAAACTTAGCAAGAGGCAGAACACAACGCGTGTAGCAGATATTAATAGAATGGGTATAGAGTCTTCGGTACAAAGATTTTGTGCAAAATTGTTCTGGGAGAATCGCGAAAGCGTCGTTTTCGCATGCGCGTGGGCCGGTCGGCGCGCGCGGCGGCACTGGCGCACGCGCCGCCGGCCGGCGTGCGTTGCACCTGATCCTGCGCCGCTCCCGCCAGCTCCCAGGATTCCTAGGAAACCGTACAGCCCCCAATCCCATGCCGCAGAACCACCTCCTGCTCAGAAGATCGTTGAACTCTACCACGCTCTATGCGTGCCTACACTTCATGACGATTAAACTTATTGTTAAACGGCTCGTGGCTAACTGACGTATTATGACGGCATTTTAACAAGCCGCTGTCCTAATTACTGTTGTGAAGCATTTTTAAATTTTAAATAGTAACCATTAAAAGCCCTGCTTCCGCGTGTTTTCAACCATCGCAAGCCTCAATATAGTAATTACAGTTACACGTGTAGGTATACTCCGCTAAACAAAAGTAACAACCTATTTTATTTTGGTTTTATGTACTTATCATTTCTCGATAATAATGTCGGACAGCATCCTCCGAGCTACCTCCTCATTTGCATGCAGCAGCCGCTGCGCTCAATTTCACTCACGACACTCGCTGCTTCACGAAAGCCTTCTTCGTTCTTGTGTGAAAATTGACTGAAGCTTTGTTTTCCAATTAGAATGCCGTACATACTTTCTAATAGCAAATTAATCCTGTACATGTACCTATACAAATCTGACACACTAAATAAATAGCCTAATTGCCGTTTAAAAACATGTTCTTATCGTATCAATTGATAAATAGGTCAATGAGAGTTTCATTGGAAGCCACGTCATTCGTCTTAACCAAAACAACCTTCAAAAATTAGCTAAGTTACTATTAATATGTGTGATAATTTATGTTTACTTAACATTTTATCATAAAAGTTATCATATTTGCAAACTACAGTTTGTCACTTGGAAATACCATTATACTTTAACCTAGTTAAGATTTATTGTTATCTCGAGCGTGCGTCTCTTCTAATTTGTTGAAGTTCGCATAGTCATACTTAGTTTAAGCAACCCCCAGCCTAAAGAAAGTGGCATAAATGTGCGATGCGCCGGCGCCGCTCCCGCGCTGTTTGTACAAGTGTTTCAGCGCTTACGTCACGGCGCGTCGTTGACTCACGCGTAACGGCACAACGGCGGCCTTGTTGCTTAAGCACATTGACCATTGTTGAAAAAATGTCCTCTGTTCAATTTATGGCCGCTATAAATAGCCCTTTCAATGACACGTTTCTGTTTGCAATGCTTAGAAAGCCTAATCGAGTGTTTAGTTTTAATTCCCTATTAGTGCGTCGTTTTTTTTCTTCGCCGATTTGTAATCTACCTATTCTATTCTTAGCTTAATTATCCAAAAACGATTGGAAATATCGAGCAAACACAGGCGAAACTGGCGTTTTTTGTACCGGATATTTATTTTATTGTAACTTTAGAGTTAAGAAAAACTCATCTGAGTATTTTGATATCGAGCCGAAAAGAGCAAAAATAATTGCGTTTGTTATAAGGGACCCCTCTCAAATATTTATTTCGTAATGTTTTTAGTATTCGTTGCTATAGCGGTAACAGAATTACATATACCTAATTCGTGAAAATTTTAACTGCTCTGTTCTGGAGATACAATCTGATGACAGACTGACGGACGAACAGACAACGAAGTCGTAGTATTAAGGTTCCGTTTTTAGCCTTTTGAAACGGAACACTAAAAATGTAAATGAATGAGAAAATCCGTACCAATATATAAATGTGAAAGTTTGTTTGTTTGTTTGACCATCTTTCACGGCTAAACGGAGCGATGGATTGACGTGATTTTTTAGGTAGAGATAGTTTAGGGCATGGAGAGTGACATAGGCTACATTTTGTCTCTTCAAAACCCCCCATTTCCCTAAAGTGAGGAGAGGAAGTTTTCAATGTAGAAAGCCATAAAATTGGTATGTGTGCTATCTCTTCTGTGATACCCCTTATTTAACGCGAGCGGAGCTGCGGGCAAAAGCTAGTATAAAATAAATATGCTTTATTTAGACACTAGGTACTTATGCAGGAAAATCCGAAATTTATTTCAATTTAAGAACTACATATTTTTATTTTTCCCCTCTGAAATCCTTAGTCTCGGCCACTCTTTTTTGAATACAACGTGTACATCAGTACAGTAACATCACATTGATATTACAATGTATCGCACACAAGATCTGTGTTCCGGTGGATAGCTGTGACAGCGCGGCGTGTGCGGACAAAAAGCCAAAATTTCCCCCCGAATACCGGGGATTGCTGATCGTGCCCGATAACTCGGGCTGGCAGCTTGTTCGACACCCGAAATATTACCCGATAAATTGCTACTTTTACTCTTTTGTTTCCACAGAACTCTTTAACTGCAAATAAAGCTGTGACAAAAAAAAAACAAGAGACTTCCTATTATGCTTAGCCTGGCATTTGACTGCATTCAGAAGGGTGTAAAATACCAAAGCAACGACTTCTGGTTTGTAACGAGTTTGCTCCAATTTTCCGTTTGTTTCGCCAATATCATTCTAGTAGAAAAGCTCTGTTCTAATCCGAAATTAATATTTGATATTTTCCTAGCTTAATTAGGCAACTTTGTTTTTGTCTGCACTATCATTGGGATAAGAACCAAATTGTGACGTGTCTCAAAACTTTTTGCGTATGTAAATTTTCGTTTTAGTTTATTCACATGTTACTTATTATTCACAGACTGAATACCAGCACAAAAAATACATGTTCTGCTTTTGAGTTTTTTTTATGAATGAGTAGATAACTCCATCAAAACTTTCCATATAATAAGTGATATATTTGTGTCGTTTCTACAGATAAAACATCAAAACATCTTCACATGTTTGTTAAAGAAATCTTTCTTATCGAAAGCTCTCAGTCAGTTTGGAAATCCCAACGCACAAGGAATATTTAGAATACCTACCTACCTACGATATTTAACGCTATCAATAATTATGGGTCTGAGTGTTATTAATATTCATGTCACGATTTCAGATAAATCTCCTTTAATTTTAGTTGACCGCGAGATATTGGAATGGGCCGCGTCTATGCAGGCAACGTTGCAATTACAGCGCGGGGCTAGAGGCGAGGACCCGGACCTCCCAAAGGAAACACCCCACTAAAATTATCACGTACTTTTAAATATTCTCGATTATTTTGAATTACACCAAGCGGTTACATCAATGTCATTACGACCCAGTGGCGTGAGCTCTAAACCTTTTTTTAAGCTTTAAATAATGACACGTCGAGCAAGTCGTCTCACTGGAGTGGCTTTGCAATTTGAATAAATAACATTTGCATTTTTATCTAAGTAGATACATACATATACATATACTCACGCCTGTATTCCCAAGAGGGGTAGGCAGAGCACGTGAATTCGAAAATCCAGTGCCACGTTTAACCCTTTCCCAGAGTCGACTCTTACGACACCCACGGGAAGAAAGGGGGAGGTGCTATTCTAACCCGGCACCACACGGGGATATCTTTATCTAAGTAGATAATGGCTACAAAAGGCACCTTGTTACTAATTACAGCAAATATACGCTTTGCTCTGTTTGCTGATCTAAGTAGCGAAACACGATAATAAAGTGGCAGTCAACTTTATGACATCAGTTATGTGTAGCGGTCACGAGACGAGGAAATTTTAAAACTAACTTTAGAATCACAGGACCGATTTTTCAAAGCATAGCTACCTATAGAAACATCATCTGTCTTTTTTTACCCAGAGTTCCGATTTCTAGTCAGAGGTTGCGGTGCCCATCGCGATTTAAGCAAAAACATCCCTAAATCCTTATAAGCATACTTGCATATATGTTGTATATTCAAAGAAATTTATTTATTCGATTTTATCCAGTAACCTATGAAATTAAACATAGTTAATACTTGGTAGGAATTTCAAATTCATATATTTTTCTGTGTTGTAATACTTGTAATATTAAAAGAACTTGATTCAAGAAATCGTTTGGTAGCTCTACAGAACGAAAGGCAATTATTAGTTAAATATTAGGTTAGTTCGTGAAGGCAAAACCACGACGAGCTTTAGGTATTAAGTTTTTCCCCCGTGTGGTGCCGGGTTAGAATTTAGAATAGCACCTCCCCTTTCTTCCCGTGGGTGTCGTAAGAGTCGACTCTGGGAAAGGGTTAGTGTATTGTGGGCGATGGGCTAGCAACCTGTCACTGCAATATCACGTTTATCCATCTGGTTACCCTGAAATTGCTAAACGTGGCACTGGATTTTTGAATTCATGTGCTCTGCCTATCCCTCTTGGAAATACAGGCGTGAGAATATGTATGTATGTATGTATTTCTCCAAAATAAAACCAGAAACAAGTTTTGCGGTTTAAAAGCATCGCTTGGACGAGATATACCTATCTATTTTTAAACAAGTTACAGTTTTCTAGTCCAATTTATTTAAGACATTATGTTGTACAATCTGGTTGGGATCCAATTGGGAGTCTTGCAAGTTCGCGCGGCGCACAATGGAAGCGTGACCGGCAGCGGCCGCCGATTGTCATCGAGTGTTCTCCGCTCAACATGGACAACTAGAACCGGAATATTATCTATTTTGTGAATAAATTTAAATAAAGACCGTATAAACGACCGCGAAATAACTTGTGTGACCGCAACACGGATACGTGACAGAACTTGATTATTATTCGCAACTCCGCGTAGTCCAAATAATATTTTTGAAAGTTGAAAACTTTGGTGAGGTTTGCCTTTCTTTCATTATTAACTAGAAATAAATTTACATAAATACTTTCCTAGTTTTTCAAAGAATGTCGTAAAAGATGTTTTAGTAGACAAGCTAGCAACTAGCAATAGCAACCTGTTACTAAGTACATATTATAATTATCTACTTTTATCTAACTTTAAAGTTAAGAATTATGCTAAAAGTGGCTACGTAACCTGAAACAGCCATAATTTTGTCTTTTTTATGAGCTCTATTTGGGAATACAGGTGTGTTTTATGGACGTATTTAAATCATTTAATTTCTGGCAAGCTCTCAACCCTCTGCAATGAGAAGAGTGACGCGAAGTAGGAGAAATTTCAACTACGTAATTAATTAGTTAGTTACGTGCCTAGTTTAATTGTACGAAATTACCGATAAAGGGGACAACTGCTGATAGCGTGAAAAATTTTGAAATCAAGTATTTATTCAAAATACTTGTAGACTTTTCCTAGGTACTCTATGTCAAACATTTTCTCATCACTATTTCTTTAAATTTGACTGGGTGAGATTCCTTTAGGTACGTATAACTCAATTCGCCAAACCTAGCTGTAGTAATTACAATCTTTATTTAAGGACTCCAAAAATCGTAGTACCTACATCAGAACAGAATAAAACTCTACTTACCTTCAAACTTATAGAACTCTACATTGTGTATACTAACGCCATCTAGTAGCTACTTCAAATATAAAATACCAAGTTCAGCGCGCATGCGTAGTACGCATCCATTGTGTTGATTGCTATCGTTTCTCCGATTCCCATTATTCCGGTAGAGGGCACCACTCCGAACTATGTTTGAGTTTAAATTCGTTTTCGTATGCGGTTTAATATGGCAATTTTATTGGCCCTAAATAGCTACATCGCAATCGTCGCGTCGTTTATAGTAATAATACTTACATATATAATTATTGAAATTATATTTCTATAGGAAAAGTATTTGTACCTAACTATGTACCTTATCATATCAACTCACCTTACTCTCGCAACCAGTGTGACAGATGTATTTGCAAACTGAAACAAAGAAAAATGTTTAAATATGTAAAGTTCAGTTCTTTTCATAAAAGATGTAACGTACAGAACGCTATTTGAATTAATAAAGGCTTGTGTTTGCTTGTCGAATTACAAAACTTCTTTAGTTATTGAATAGCTTGTTGTTTTTGTATTTTTATCTAACCATTATTATATTTCAACTATCAAGATTTTAGTGAAGAATGAACACAAACTTTGTAATTATGAAAAAAACTGACATTTCCTAGAGATAAACAAATGAAATTTGATCTGCCTTTTAAAAATTATTTTCGATACATCCTTGTTTTATGGCTGCGCACAGTGTGATAAAAACCCTCATTTTGTTTCATGCCCATGTTTTTCAAAATTACTATAGTTCTCATCATTACAAACGTTAGACTGAAACTCCCACGTCGATACGACTTCTACTTTTTTTGGAAATTGATGTCAAAGTTTGCTTAAACCCAGGTCACGAAATGTGAAAATATATTTTTTGCTCCGAAACTGTACTTGCTATTAAAGTTTCGATTATAACCCTCAAATGTGCGTATAACGTTCTACTTTTGTGTAAGTATTCACAAGTCTGCCGTTAATAGTTATCGAGATTTTAATATGTTTCTATGTTATCGAAATTATTTTTTATTTTCCGTTTAACGCCGTATTAGCAAAAGATATTTATACATAAGAAAGTTTATACATAGCTTTATGTACGGTATTTTTTTCACGTGCTAATTCCGCGTTATTTACAAGTTATTAACAAAATAACTTTTTCATCAGGGTTGTCACTTCATATATCCGGACGCCTGTTATATTAATATCCGGGTAAAGTTATATATTTACATGAAACCGCAATCGTCATCGTTCTTTAAAATTAGAATTTTCACTGGGTTGTGCAAATAAAATCACTTTGAATGAGAAGACTATTTAACATCATTTTTGCCACTTATTATGACGAATATAAAGTTGTAAACTAGAAAAAGCCTAAATTTTTTACTTTTAAATCCAACTAAAAATTAAAATTCACTTCTATGTATTTTAGTAGCCTAATGTTAATGTTATTGCATTGTCTAATGTCATAGACTTTTTGTCTTAGTAATTTGTATGGGATTACGTGAGAGAGAGAGAGAGAGCGCGCACTATATTAACTTGTTTCCGTGAATGAAGTATAGTTATTAACAATCAATGTCACTGTTATGACATGTATTACTTTACTATGTAAAACTACCCAGCTTATCTTTAGCGAGTAACCTCGTTGCATAAGGTTATCAACTTAAAAAGATCTAATATTATGTAATGATCATAAATTCAAACTTAAAGATGGAACCTTATTTAATACTTTGTACCTAAATGTAAGTCTTGCTAATAGAACATTGTGTTCCTTTATTTTTTCTCATGATTGATTATGAATTATTGAAATTTAAACACAAACACAAAAACACAAGTTTCTCAAAAAAAAATAAGAAACCCTATTTCGCGAGACTATGAAATGTTACTGACGTGTTGGTGGGAAATTCAAAAACTTTACTAATAAACATTAATGCCTTTACTATGAAAATATTATGACCGAACGTGACAACCCTTACCTCAAAAAATCCGGATGTAAGTTGCATACTCCGTAACTCGTGAATAACGCGGAATTAGCACGTGAAAAAAATACCGTACATAAAGCTATGTATAAACTTTCTTATGTATAAATATCTTTTGCTAATACGGCGTTAAACGGAAAATAAAAAATAATTTCGATAACATAGAAACATATTAAAATCTCGATAACTATTAACGGCAAACTTGTGAATACTTACACAAAAGTAGAACGTTATACGCACATTTGAGGGTTATAATCGAAACTTTAATAGCAAGTACAGTTTCGGAGCAAAAAATATATTTTCACATTTCGTGACCTGGGTTTAAGCAAACTTTGACATCAATTTCCAAAAAAAGTAGAAGTCGTATCGACGTGGGAGTTTCAGTCTAACGTTTGTAATGATGAGAACTATAGTAATTTTGAAAAACATGGGCATGAAACAAAATGAGGGTTTTTATCACACTGTGCTGCGCTCTTTGCTAACCGTACTTCTTAACACATACATCACACTTCCACGCGGATATGCCTACGTGTAGTCGCCTCGTACGACATCCACGAAAGAAATGGAGTGACGTTATTCTAAACCCGACACCACAAAGTAGATACTGATTAAGATTGTGTTCCTTATTTCATATTCTCTACATTCTACATCTACTATAATCTACATTTTTCGTAATTGTGTTCGTGTACGAGATAAGCCATAAATCTACCTAAAATAATACCTGCTTATTTACTTTATATCACAAACAAAGTACCTGTCCAGAACGAGTAAATCATTTGAGGTACGTACGACTGTGTCAATGTTGTTACCTATTACTATTGTTGTCATGGAAGCGATTGTTATATTTATTCCAAAATTCACTACCTACGCTGTTTTATTGGCTTGATAATAACGGTACCTTTGCCTGAGTTCACAATACAAACAACGTCAATCGAATGTTCTGCTCTTTAACATAAAATAATATTCATAGGGCCTTACTTCGTAGCAGCTCAGCACTACAGTTGAGCAGAAATTATTGTTTACAAATGTCAAAGAGGCCAGAGTTGTTGACTTAGACGCTAGTTCTGAGTTATGCGCAAATCAAATATTTTGTTTTTTTTATCTTAAACTGCTTACTGAATCATAATCACAACTTATAGGCATGACACGGCCATTACGGTGGTATTATTGTCTCTACAGCGAGATAAGTCCACCTTCACTATAAAATTACGTACAAACGAACAGTACTTGGGTGTTTTCGTTGCATTTTTAAAAGTTGGATTATTTTTAAAATCTAATTGAAAGAGTATGTAGAGCTTAAAACGTGGCAAGGATAATCTATGCTCATACACAACGAGTACCGGTAATGTTATGCGCGAGCAATCACCGACCCGCGTTTCACAGCTTGTCGCAGTCTTAGCATCTACGACCAATAGAATTTGAAACGTGACATTTAACTTAAACATTCGCTTGAGTTCTAGTAATTTTGTCGTCAATGACCTTTGAATGTCAGTCTGGTACTCACAACACAAGTTCGTAACAAGTTGATGTAGAGACCCCGCTGCTAACATAAATCTCCTTGGTACCTTGTAATGAACTGACTAATGGATATCAAATTGCTATCGAGATCATAATCATCCCCATTTAAGTTAATAATGTAGTGAGAGGAATGGTAACGGCCGGTATCTTCGTGTTTAACGATTCAACGACCACAGGCTGGTTACGTTTAAGAGGCTCGTTTAAATTTACCCGGTTTCACTTATCTTGGAGCCAAAGCAACATAGCGAGGCGGTAGACTAGGTATATCAAAGAATTTAGCTCAGAAGGTAAGGTATCACTATGGTACATGTATCACTAGCAGCACGAGTAAATTTTTCGCACAAAGGTACCTACTCGTGCAATGCATTTTTAGATAATTGATCGAGTGTAATTTGTTGCTGTATTTTTCGTACTGCACTTAGACGATGAAAGAGAATACAGATAAATCACAAGATAAGTATACATAAACCTAATATCTTCGTTAAATAACTGTTTCTATTCTTTATAGAATAAATGGAGTTCATGTATTTATTGTATCCTCCTTGATTAACCCGGCTGATTGATTCTTGTAAAACAAGGGTTTGGCTAAAATGAGAAGACTTTATTGAAGTCGGTTAAAAAAGGAATATTTGATTTGATGGCAGTTTACCTCGACAAGAGACGCCCTGCTGCACGGGCTGATGGCACCAGTGGCACGGCTGCGGCTTGCGGAACGACTTGCTGCGGAACGCGTGCGCCTGCGCCGCGCCTTCCTTCTGAAACAATACGCATACAATGTAGCGAGCAATGCATACGTTGCTCGCTGCACTCTTGGTTAGAGTTTGCATTGACCGTGCTGTAATTTACTCGTACACTTATGTGTCTTTGTGTTTGTTGACCAAGTATTCTTTACTTTTAAGTTTTCCTTTAACTTTAACACTCTTATTTATTATAAACGCGAAAGTTTGTGAGTGTGTGTGTTTATTACCTCTTCACGCCCAAACGGTGGGACTAAACTATGATGAAATGTGGTGTGCAGGAAGCTGACACCCTGGATTAAATTAACACGGGCTACTTTTAGGCGTGGGATCGCTATAATACAGCTATAATAGAAGGGTGAATATTTTCGAATGTGCATATTGGGCGTCCCAAAAAAGAATCCAAAATATCGGCTCAATCAAGGAGTTTTATTGGT
>BHDV01041275.1:32997-43601 GCA_005406045.1 Adoxophyes honmai | reverse complement strand
ACTGAAGCTCAATTAAACTTGAACCAAAACTCCGATTTCGACTTCCGACTTCCGATTCTGACTTCCGATTCCAACTTCCAATTCCAATTTCCGATTCCGATTTCCGATTCCGACTTCCGATTCCGATTTCCGATTCCGACTTCAGATTCCGAATTCCGAATTCCGAATTCCGAATTCCTATTTCCGATTCCGATTTCCGATTCCGATTCCTAATTCCGAATTCCGTTTACGGTTTCCCATTCCGACTTCCGATTCCGACTTCCTATTTCGACTTCCGACTCCGACTCCTGATTCCGACTAAAACTAATTTTAACCTTCATTTATTAACACTTTTAATTAGTTATGGCCATAATATATTTATATAGTGAATCCTCAGTGAATCCTACGGACTCTCATTACGTTGTGCTAAAATAGTAAGTAAAGTTATCTTATTACCGTTTGTGAAATCGAATGGTAAATACGGTAACTATGCGAATGGTAGGGAGATATTGACCATTTTCTAATCTTTGTGTACTATTTAAGAAATCTAAACGCATTGAATGATAGTGACTGTGTCAACAACTCAATAATATACAGTTTAGTCTATTTTTTTATTTTTTTTATAGAAATATATAAGCATAACATACCTCTGGCTCGTCGAATGGTAGGGAGAATTTTCTTGGAGTAAACTCAATTTTCGACAGGAGATTGCGAATTTTTTCGGAGCAGATCGCCGCACGTGTGTGTGCCTGCCGCGGTTAGCTCGTGCGAGCTGAGGCCGAAGCACTGCTTTGAGAGTTACTCGCCAAATATGTGTGTATAATCTTTAAATGTTTATTTTAAGTTCACGAATGGTAATGAGCCGGGCACCTTGGGACAATTTTTGACTCTATCACAAAGTGCCTTAAAATGTTCTTTAAGCAGTGAAATTTTTAAATTGACTAGGTAAACTATTAAATTACATAAATAACACAGAAAAAATACGATCTTCAACATATAAGATATACATTTTTGAGTTAAAGTACTCAAATTTGGGTTTTGTGACACGAATGGTAGGGAGGTTTTACGACCGTTTGAATTTATTTTATATATTTCTATTTAAAATTCATACATGTTATGTATTGGCCACAATAGTACAGATGCCACTTCACGTGGTAAAATTATCGTTAGAGCAATTTAGACCGTTTTAGATAGTTCTTTACTGAAGGCCGCGTAATATGTACATTTGAAAATATTCACCCAGAAGACAGAGTTGCGGGTGACAGCTGGTAACTTTGTAAAAGTTGTCTATTTTGACATAAGTTGCAGTCCACTTTTTTATAACTATTTACCTAGATAGGTAGATAGGATTAAAATTATATATTCAACCTGTTTTTTATCCGTCTTGTGTTTGTTGTTGTACGTATGGTGTCGGGTTTAGAATAACACCTCTCCATTTCTTCCGTAGATGTCGTAAGAGTCGACTAAGGATATAGGTTCAGGTACATTTTAGGCGACAGGCTAGCGACTTGTCACCATTATACCTGCCATCTCAAAACCTAAAAAATATGCTAGACGTGGCCATGAAACGTAAAATAGTCATGGTTTTGTCTATGCAGCGTTTTGTGTGCTCTGCCTACCCCATTTGGGAATACAGGCGTGACGTATGGATGTTTTTACTTAAACTATAAATTGATAAATAATAGCTTGTTTAAGTTTACGATTATTACTTTTTCTACCTTTTTGGTTAAGTTTACCTGATAGTTGTTTTATGGCCTTTCGTTTGTCATTCCCTTTTTGGTTGTTGATAAAAAGGGCGGTTTCATGTTTTCGAAACCTTTATCTAGTTAAGTTTATCTCTCTACGATGATGATAAAGTAGAACAGAACTCAATTGGCTTAGTTGATTAAGGTTATTTACGGATATGTAAGATGTAAACTAGAAGTGGATATGCCTAAAGGTTTGGGGTTTTAATTATGGTGGTTTATGTGTAATTTGGTTTATAGTTCAGATGAATGGTATTTTCTACACTGTACGTATACCTAGTTTATAGGAATTGCAAAATAAGGTAAAAGTTCCAATGCTCGACGCCTCAACGCCCAGTAGATGACATCCATCTGTCATCTGTCTTACTATGACATTAGGTTGCAAGTGCCAAGTATTAGGTCAGTGTCGAGCACAGGGACATTTACCTTTCAAGAAAATTTACACGCTAAGGTATGTCTCGGTGCTCAAAGATGCCAACAGTCAAAGTGATACGGAATAAATTTGAATGAAAAACCTTCTAAGTGGTTCGAATTTAACCACTTAATTTCATAGACTAGTACCTATATCAGCGTCGAGCATTTGTACGTTTACCTACCTTACGTGATATTCTTTTAAAACAACATGTTACAATTTGCAATCTCTAAGACGCATTTTCTTAATAAAAATCTTCCAAACTTACTCTCTTAGCACTCAATGTGTATACATTTTATTTAAAAGTTGCTTTCTTATTTCTCACATGTACAAGTCAAAACTATGAAATAGCACAAGAGGTCAAGTGGAGCCGAGAGTACGCTGCTAGCAGGTAGGGGCGGCCAGCGGCCACCCATTTGCCGGCGTCCCATGCTTCTCCTGTTCAGTGAGGCAATCAGTATTCTACCGTAATACCAAGAAAGTATAGTTTACTCGCGCACGGGTTAGACGTACCCATACCTGCGCCCGCGCAACGCGGGCCCGTCCACTAACCACACGCGCAGCAATTACACTTCTTATTGCTTTGCTGCATAAAGCCACAATCTATATAAATTACTATTGTAAGCACCACATGTGACATAAACTTTATTTATACGTTCGCCCTAGACGATATTTATAAAGCGATCCAATCAGAAAAACTTTATATCATCGGAGTTAATGGGCTGGGAAGGTCTACATTATAACATTATGAAGTATTTCAAAAGAGCAATTTTAACAGTCTATTGATATAACGTATGGGCGCTAAAGAACTCTCTCTTGTATTGCTTTGATATAATGTTTATTGAGTCCATTTTCTCCGTTTAATATATATTTAGCTGTTCTATTATCGCAGCAATAAAGTGTGTATACCTAATGTATTGTATTATGCAATCCATTCAGTCGGTTCCGAAGCCCTGCGATAGTCGAGCAATTTGCATTCAATAACTAACTGCTCACACAACTTGATCTTATCTCTTCAAAGCTCTAACATGTTTTACACTCGTTTGCAAATTGTAACTGACGGCTACAAATCAGTTCTCGTTACGTCTGTTCATGTTCGCAGCGCGCGAAGGAAATGGGCTATTTCAGCCGGTCTTACGCTATAAATGGCATGCGCAGGATAATGGCGGAGCTTTATGAGCACCTGTGCAATTTGCGGAAGACCGTCTGTGTAGATAGCGATCTAAATGTAGCAGAGCAGAGTGTCCGATGACGTCACGGGTTCTGGCAGGCGCCGGCGCCGGTCGCTGGCGCCTCATGCGCGCACATGATCGACAGCCGCTGCGATACAGAATAAATCACTTCTCTCTTCTTATCTACGAACAATGCTCAACCACCCGTTCGAGTGCTTCAAAATCGAGCACGAGGCCAATTTAATTATATCTACGGATGCAGATGCTAACCATCTCCAATATCTGCTATACAAAGGATTCTAAATTGTTCTAATCCTTAACAAAAAATCTTTTAAACAGGTTTTGTCGACTTTCTGAAAAAATGTAAAGAATCTTTAACAGCCGAATAACAAGACGTGCGTGCCGCGGTCACACACACGTGGCGCAGTTTTTTGCACCTGCCCTGGCGCAGCTTCCGACGCGAGGATGCGTCGCGGTCGCGGCAGCCGGCGCGCGCGCATCGCGTAACGCGGCAGCTACACAAGACACGTCGTAACAATGGAGCACACCCGCTCCATTAACAATCTAAATCAAATTACATTGGACAGCTGGTTCTATAGCCAATTCAAACAATGGGAAATCCAACTGTCCGACAAATAGATATCTCTATTCCCTATTGTTAATGACGGCGGATCCACTTTTAAAACTTCTGCGCGCGTCAACCGAGTCGTAAATACAACGGTGTAGTCAATAACAATACCATACAATGTCGAACGCATATAAAAATGTACATGAATGGAAAAGGTAGACATTCAAAAACCGATGCACAATAACACTCAGTGGGTTACAAGGTGGCTCTATTTCTCGGAACCGAATTCATCTTAGAATAATTCGCTAAATCACACAATAAATTGCAAACGTCGCACACCCCGGGGCCCGGGTCGAGCCGCCAGACCCACAGCCAATAAGGCCGTGTCGGAAACAAAAGTTAACATTGTTACCTATTAAATTTACATAATATGTACTTTCCAAAAATAAATCGCTATGTTGTGATAGGATTTATCTTCCCCCAATAACATTTCAGATTTTGAATCTCTCCAACAGTATTTTTTGTCTCTAAAAAAGTGTCTCTGTTGAGTTAAGCGGTGAGTTATATCTTCCGACGATCCTCTCTACCGCCCTTAAAGCTTGAACAAAGAAAAATAAAAGTGAGGAATAGCTGAAGCATAAAGCCATTTCTCATGAGAGCTACCGCCACCACAACGTGCTTTTGGTTTTGTTTATCATGCTCAGTAATAACTTGCCGATCAAATTATTCCGTGCCCGAAGCACACAATATAACTTCGTCTTACCGGGAACACTTAGCAAAGTTTACAGAAGGACGTTGTACTCGTACCGCACTGAACCTTGGTGTGTTCTGCGAACGCAATCAATAAACTCGAGCCACTTGATTACTTTGTTCGTGTTTCTGCAATATGTACTTACTTTCAAGCATGGATTTAAATGTTACTTAGCGTTGTGTCTTGCTTAATTTAATTCTTCGTATCACAGATGTTTCGTTTTAGAGATTCTCGTGTAGGTCGGGTGTGCCGGGCGCGGCGCGGTCATTACGGGGCCCGCCGGCCCGGACGCCGCGCAACGACCACTTATTAAAGAAAGGGTCGCGACCGTCTCACGCCTCCGACCTTCACCCGACATCTACCCAAATATACCGACTTGTATGTAAGTAGGTGCTGTAATAAGAAAAGTTTCGGGTTCCTACAATACCTGAATATGAATATGTCCATGAATACAGTTAGTTGCTGGGGTGAAAGTGTTTTCCTTGCAGCTTTTGCTTACTGATAAAACATCTAAAAGCTTTTTGTTTCATGACGAACTTTCGAAAGATCTTGGAAGAAATTACGAAGCATCAACCGCCAATTAAATAAAAGGGAGTGCAGAAGTTTACACAACAGAGTTTCGGGAAAGTAAAATTAATATTCGTGTCGATACTCTTAACCAAAGCCTTCGTCAAAGGGCAAGTGCTGACAACACAGAGTTGATCACAGAACTCAAAGATTGGCGAAAACGGTATTTTTAGACTCTATGTAAATACATGTATTGATAATGTTTCACCCTCTTCTGATACCAACTTATTTTGTTTATTTTTCATAATTTATGTTATACAATAGGTATATATACGTGTACTTTTACTATTACACAGACCTAAGTACATTTGAGATCAGATTGTCTCAAGTCTCAATTTCGTTCACTAGCAAATGTAACAAATTTGAGCCGATGTTCTTTCACCAGGTTTTTTCCTCCCGCATGCTCCTAGTTTTTACGAATGTAAGTACTTACTTATTACAGAAGTAAGTAAATCATAGAAGGCACGTGTCAACACACCGGGCAAATATTTCATCTCCCGTACGACGCTCCATTTTCGCCGTTATCTCTGTAGACACAGCTACGATACTTTCGTAAGCTACGCAGCGCACGTGGCGTGATTTTGTCAATTTCATGAATTCCCCTTTAGCAGGGACATTTATATTCATGACGTGGCATTTAGACGATACCTGCCGTCCTTCGCTTCCTTTGAAACAAATCAACAATTTAGTGAAGGAGTGAGCCATCTGTTCGGGCGCGGGCGTTCAAAGCGTACGTGACATCCTGACGGCGATGCGCGACGAGGAAGCGTGGACAAAAGGTTATGACGATTTCTAAAAATTACAGTTCTCTTTTATGCGTCGCCACGTTGTTCCTCATAAACAAAAGTTTAACGTAATTCTATACTTCCCTTGATCACGGCATGACGCGGAATGGCAGGACTGATTTTGCTACCAATTTGTTGTATTTACTAACTGTCAAGGAAAGATTCTCAGACAAGGAAACAATTGAATATTCATAAAATAAATAAATAAATACCACTGGACAAATTTTACACCAATTACCTAGTCCCAAAGTAGGCAATTTAATGACTGTGTTATGGGTACTAGACAACGGATAAACTTACTTATATATAGATAAACATCCAAGTCTCGAAAGCAAACATTCGTATTCATCATACAAACATCTGCCCCGACCGGGGATCGAACCCGGGACCTTAAGCTTCACAGTCAGGTTCTCTAACCGCTGGGCTATCCGGCCGACGGCTATTAAATGTAATACAGGACAACGTGTCGGTCGGGTAAGGCTAGCACGTAGCAAAATATGTCTAGACAAATTTATGCTTAGAAAGAGAGGTAGATATGTAACAATAAATCCCATGATCATTTCGATAGATTACACTCGTACATTAATGGAAAATATTTTTTCTTGACACATTCGCTTTGTAATCATCACTCTCCGTCTCCTCGCTCACACAGTTGTCGTTCCGGTACTCCGCAGCCGAGGCTGGCACTCATCGATCACATCCACGCCTCGCAAAGCCAATATCGCCAGTTCTACGGGAAGATTAGTTTTGGCCTGATACAACATTTCAGCACATATTGCTACGACGTAGCATGTGTTCGTAGCGCTCGGCATTTTGATTAAACATTTTATACACGAAACAATTCTAAAAGCGTCACTTTGGGAATTGGGTTGGATGAAAGTCTAAAGGCGGTGCGTTAATTACTTACTTCGACTTGAAAACAATAGACGCTTAAACGATTCTTAGGGACCATTGTTTCGGGTGACTAGGTGAAGAAAAGCACCTAAAAAAATGTGTGGCTCACCCAAGTTCCGCTTAAAAATAAAATAAAAGGCGGAGCGTCCGTCTCTCGGTTTGATGTAGGTCGAGGTCCACTGAACCGATTGTAATTTGTCGTGGTTTTCTATTAATGTCTATTTCGATGCCTTACCGTCACGGCTAATAAATTGAAGGACGAGGGTGAGTTTAATACGAGTTGCCCAAACGTATTCGTAAAATAATTTTACTCTCCCATTGTTTGCGCTCGAATTATTATGTAAACATTGAAAATGCGCCCAACCTAAGATATATTATGTTTATCGTTGAAAATATTACTACTTAATAAGAAATAATTCATGTGACTGTATTTGCTTACCTGCACATACAACCATCATGCCTGTATTCCCAAATGGGATAGGCCGCCGAGCATTAGGTATTTCACGTTTCGTAAGCACTTCTAATATATTTTTTTGGCTTTTAGTTAAGAGGTATACTTACTTGACGCGCATTATCCATCATTAAATCATTATACATACAAAGTTGCAAGAACAAAAGGCATAGAGCACAGTTATGTAGCTTAAGAGGGCATAAACATTATTTACGAACGTTATATAAGATCAGGTGGGGGAGGAGAAACTCAGGGGCAGGGCAGGGGTAAGAGGCACCACAGACCATAACTCGTACGAGTTATGAGTGAGTATAGTCTGTAGTGCCCTCTTACCCCTGCGTTTCTCTTCCCCCACCTGACCTTAGTGGTTTTGGACCAATGTTTAAAAAAATGTGAAAATTAAATGAACTCTTATTAACCCATGAAAAAAATATGGTTAGACTAAACATATTCTGTAGATTTATAATAAAATGGTTTTATATGTAATATCATTAAAATCGACGAGGAAAAAGATAAAGTAATGGTTCTATTTTGAAATTATGTAAAATAATATTTGAATAATAAAAACCAATAATTTGATTCATGTAACAATGTTATTCCTTAAGAGCGTGCACACAAAATTCGGTGATTTTGATGTTTTTCCAATGCTTTAGAAAGCTATAAATCCTTAAGTTTTTAAAGAAAAACTACTGTAACATATAAATAAACTCTTTTTCTAGGGATTAACGGAAAAAAATATTTTATTAGCAACACAGATTTCTTTTACTTAGCCAATTTGTTGAAGGGTTTTCACAAAAATACGCGTCAGAGCTGTCTTTCACTTGAAAATTTGCCATTAAAATTTACCATAAACGATATAAACTTGTTATTATCTGATAGACAATATAGTCTACTGGGGATTAACGGATTAACATGAATCAAATTATTGGTTTTTATTATTCAAATATCATTTTACATAATTTGAAAGTTGAACCATTACTTTATTTTTTTTCTCATTGATTTTAATGTAATTACAAATGAAACAATTTTATTGTAAATTTACAGAATATGTTTAGTCTAACCATATTTTTTTCATGGCTAAATATGAGTTAATTTACATTTCACGATTTTTTAAACATTGGTCCAAAACCACTAAGGTCAGGTGGGGGAAGAGAAACGCAGGGATAAGAGGGCTCTACAGACCATAATCACTCATAACTCGACGAGTTATGGTCTGTGGTGCCTCTTACCCCTGCCCTGCCCCTGAATTTCTCTTCCCCCACCTGATCTTATATTACGTTCGTAAAAAATGTGTGCGCCCTCTTAATAGACTATATTATTGTCTAACAGATAATAACAAATTTATATCGTTTGTGGTAAATTTTTATGGAAAATTTTCAAGTGAAAGACAGCTCTGACGCGTATTTTTGTGAAAACCCTTCAACAAATTGGTTAAGTAAAAGAAATCTGTGTTGCTATTAAAATAATATACAGTAGTTTTTCTTCAAAAACTTAAGGATTTATAGCTTCTTAAAGCATTTGAAAAACACCAAAATCGCCTAATTGTGTTTGCACGCTCTTAAAACATCCGCTAAAAGAACGCACAGGAACTATTGGATGCAGGGATGCACAAGCTAACGACAGTTGTCGTTACTAGAGACTAGGTGGTGGGCAAATATTTTAAAGATTCTTATGGTGTTTCATTTGACCTCTGAAGGATCAATACATATTTCAAACACACAAAGCGATTTAACTCATCAATAAAGAAGCTTGTTAAAATACAATTAAAAACGCAAGTCACTTATAAATCTCGTCTTGGATAATGTTACTTTACGACCAAAAACTTCTTTACCACACCGTTTATGCACAGTTACATTATAGTGATGTAGCAATTCATTAATAGCATTTTCCAGTTAAATTGTGTTCAATGAAAGCGCGCAGTTATTCGGTCAGTCACATTAATTAACTCTAGCGCTGGTCCAATTAAAACAATCCGACCCTTTTGGGCAGAACGCTACTTTCCGGTTCCGAACGCTTGCCTCTTGCAATGATCATAAAAATATTTCTAACGTTTATGATTAACAAAGTGAAATTAAAAACTTTGTACATATTACCCTAACAAACGAGTCTTTATTCAACTTTTATCGTTTAGAGTTAGCCAGAGTGAAAATCTTTGTAAATTTAAATCATCATCATCATCAGCAGCCTATATACGTCCCACTGCAGGGCACAGACCATAAAATTTAAATACTGTGTCACTAATTCTGTAAATTTGAAAGGGCTTCACAAAATATTTACTTATTTTGTTTTATCGCTACAGTTTGCTATTTCTGATAGATTATTTTAGAACTGAGTAGCGATGACTACGCTGTATCTAATCAGAGCCGCTATTATGTTAGGTAATTTCGAGCAGCAGACGCGTCAGCAGAGTGGCGCAGTGGAAGCGTGCTGGGCCCATAACCCAGAGGTCCGTGGATCGAAAACACGCTCTGCTAGATAGTTTTTTAGTTTTTTAAATGTCTTTTTTATTATCGTTTAGGAAAATTTAATGGCTGAACTTTTTTAGGATTTCGCGGCCCTACCAGGCTTCACATATCGCTCGTTTAATCCAGGTACTCATCTACTTACATATATTAGTAAAGAAGAATTATTTAACATCAAAAAGCCTTTCACCGTTAGAATGCTCTGTAAGTTGGCACATTATCCCTGAGTAATAGGTATGTTTTTGTCCCAAAATCTAGAAAAATAAGCGCCCAACCTCGCATAGCCGACACAGCCCGCTAGTCTAAGATAAAAGAAAACATTTTATGAAACGATTAAGAATTTATTAATAAATTAGATAGTTTCGTGACTAAGGCACGGGCCACAAAAGATTTATGGTGGCATGCACCTACTGGGGTTTTAAACTAATATTGCTTGCGTCGGCCATCACCTCAATGATGATGACCGGACACTCCCCTGCTTTAGGGTTGTGGAGGGTCCGTCCCTCCGAGGGCGGCTAAGTAATGGCACGTGGCAAAGGTGAAACTAATGTAACGCTTACTATCATATTACCTAATACAGCTAATAGTCATCGCGGAATAAAGTGGTGGCGTAACTTATGAGATCACTTTTGATAAACTAATGAACCTTTTATCAGCGAGACATTTCGCGGGCATACTTCATGTTTAATATTTACGATTTGATGCATATATTTAGGTATTTATAAGATGATAACCACTGAATGTTTTAAATTAACTTCGTAATGATATGGTCCGCGCATCGTGCGTGCGGCCGCTCCCGCCGGCTCCCCTCACTCCAA
>BHDV01041275.1:0-12538 GCA_005406045.1 Adoxophyes honmai | reverse complement strand
TTGTACACTTAATTAAGATACCTTATGTGGATACATATTTTTGGAAATTAGGAAACGTTTACATATTATTGCACGCGACTGTACGTGTGTCTGCGTGTCTAAGTTTGTGGCATAGTATCATTCATTTCCATGCAGTTTTTTTATGATGCGATCTTAGCTAGTTTGAACGGAATCTGATCAGATAAGTAGTGATGTAGCATTTTGAAACTAAAATGTCGAGGGTTCCTCAACTCTCTAAATTGGTTGGGTTATTAGTTTTAAAAAAAGTGGGAAAGAAAATAAATGTAAGTAAGTACCGAAGTTATACGTATATACGAAAGCAGTTCCCAGCGCAACAGCCGCCGCTTTACTTGTTTATACGGAATTAATTTATTGCTCCCGGCTGTTGGTATAGGGGTAACATCAATACGAGAAGCACAATTCGTTAAAAAATAACCCGCAGTCGCTAAGAATAGCTATATTATGACTACAATTTGTCCAATAGAAAAATAGTCAAGGGTTATTTTTGCGGTTGCATTGTGTCGAGCTTGAAGTGTCATAAATTATATTCCCTGCACTCGAAGTTACGAGCCGCGTGCACCAGGTGGTCGGACTTATATTTAGATTCCTGCTTGTGTACCAATAAGGAAATAAAATTTTCTTTATAGCTTCCATTCACGCGGTTATATTGATGGTCAAGAACGATCAAAGTTCCCAACGAGGGGTTTACTTTGTGCTCACGCCGCTGCTCGGTCACGTTGGCCGCTAACGAATCGCTTGATGTAAGCAAACTTTTTTTAAGAAACCAAGAGTAACAACAGGCAGCTGGCGGGCATGTTTCACCGAGCGTGACGTTTTTTGCGGGGCCAGATGTTTTTGCGCGGACACAGTTTAAATTTCAGCAATGAAATCTACACGAGTAATTCTATACTTCGTAATTAAAAAGGTGGCGAGTGCTCGATACCGAAACGTCGTAAAACTAGATCTCCACTGGGGTGAATTACGAGTGACATTAAAGTTTGGGCGTTAATTTGTGAAATCGTGGATAGACGCGGGTTTTATTGCTGCGGCTTAGGTGGCCTGTTTATACTTCTTTCATAGAGTTAAGCTAACTGGTACCTTTATTAATAATAAATAAATATCACTGGACAATATTTACACCAATCACCTAGTCCCAAAGTAGGCAGTTAAATGCCTGTGTTATGGGTACTAGACAACGGATAAACTTACTTATATATAGAAAAACATCCAAGACTTTAAAGCAAACATTCGTATTCATCATACAAACATCTGCCCCGACCGGGGATCGAACCCGGGACCTTAAGCTTCACAGTCAGGTTCTCTAACCGCTGCTGGGCTATACGGCCGTCATATTAATATTATTATATTAAAGCGCATCCGAATTGTTCCACCTCGCTAAGGATAGACATGAATTCCAGAAGTTGGTAGCTAACCTTCACTAGTTGGAGAGGCACTTGAAGAAGAACAAATTTGCTTTGATATTTTATGACAGTAAGATTATCACAATATTTCTTAAATCAAAAGTAGTCGTCAAGTGCGAGATGTACCATAGTGCACGTTAAAGAAAGTCCTTCCGAGCCAGGGATGTGGAAAATCAATTATCTTCTCAGTAGGGATAGATACGTAAGTGATCGTTTCGTGGTATAGCTCTGTACCAAAGTGGTATTTGATGTAGTCAATACTGGGCCAACGATCCTTAATCAAAGTGATATATAGCTATAGCATTGTAAGAGGAGTTTGTGTTGCGCATTACAAATAACGAGCGGGCGCCGCGCCCGCGCAGCGGCCAGCAGCCAGTTCATTAGACCCGTCATTAAGTACCTGCAGCCACTTCCGCACAACAAACGCTTTACGAGGTTCCTATTGCGCAACGTCCGCTCCCGATTTTAAGCCAGCCATTAACAATTAATATACAAATTACAGATCTAAATACGAATTGGAAATAGCACGCGTGTTTTATGGAGCGCGGTGTTCCACACGCTGCTGAACAGAATTAATTGTTTCACTGGAACGTTTGAATAATCGGGCAATTTTATTCCTTTTATCTTGAAATGGGAACATGTGTTACTAAATGAATCTTTCCCACGTGTAGGATAGGAACGACCGACTTGGGATCGCGTTTTATCAACATTGTTATTCCACTCAACACGCCCTTCATGGCGTACGAATCAAAATTGGGCATCAATGCCGTCGGAGTCCTTTTCAAGTACACATCGAAGCCATCAAACATTCCGTCATATGTACACTTGTCATGTGCTATGACTAATCCTCGGGCCCGGGCTGAGGCCTCCGAACAATGCTCGACAAAGAGCTCAGTCTGTCATCAGTTGAATGTGAGGTAATCTCGTTCCCATCGGCCGGCGCAGGCGCAAGCGCTGGTCCTCGGGCCGCAGGAATGTGCCGTAAATCATCTCGTTTATCCATCTCAGGGTCGCCGCTGTCGCCGCGCTAACTGCGTGTTGCGAAGCCGGCAGGCGGTTCGCTTGGAGACGTGCAACTGCATATTCATACTTTATTATGTCTTAACATTTAAGTTTTAAGTACGGTCGAAGAAACTATTGATTTCTAACGACCGCACAACATTGTCACAATAAGCATAAAAATTTCCTTTGTCGCGCAATGCAATGTCACTATGACGTTAACTCTAAACAGGTTCTACTCGTATGGTGGGTCAGAAATCAATTGTTTCGAGTGCACCAACTGTTTCAAATATTGTGGAAATTTATTTTGTAGGTAGCAGCTTCATGTTTCAGCATTATAGAACAGACACTAATACTTGAAACACAAATGAAGACATTTGAAATTAAATCAGATTCTAAAAATATCAGCAAAAATCACTGCCTAAATGGTGGTATGATGTGGTAACCCTGTGATATTCCCGCATCGCCGCAGTCGCGTCGCGTCGCACTCGCCCATATCATATCAATGGGTAATTTAATTTCATTCAGCCTTCCCATTACAGCGGAACGTTTAATGCGTATTTTCCTAAAACAAACTTAACGAAATAAAGCCGAAAAAGCTGAAATGAATGAATAAGCCGAGAGTGCTGAGACAGCCAATTGGTATGGTTAGGAGTTCCATTTTGCGGAGTACCCACTGCTTCGTATGATGATTTTCATCATTAGAAAGGGGAATGAAACTGTTTTTCTTGATGAATTTTAAACAAAAATCAAGTAGAGCACAATGATCATCAGCAATATCAGTCCATAGTTTGTAATTTATTATTCAAATTTCATTGATAGGAAATGCCTAAAAACTTTCCTGTTGTAAAAGTTGCTCATGCTTTTACCAAGTAGGTTTTCCAATTTATTTCGTACTTTAAAGATCTGTATTGCCAGATTGCCACCATCATATTGATCACATAGAAAATTCGAAGTACTGCCTGCTAATAAGAAAGTATTTATAAAACAAAAAAAACTCAAGTACTTAAGAGCGTGCACACAAAATTCGGTGATTTTGATGTTTTTCCAATGCTTTAGAAAGCTATAAATCCTTAAGTTTTTAAAGAAAAACTACTGTAACATATAAATAAACTCTTTTTCTAGGGATTAACGGAAAAAATATTTTATTAGCAACACAGATTTCTTTTACTTAGCCAATTTGTTGAAGGGTTTTCACAAAAATACGCGTCAGAGCTGTCTTTCACTTGAAAATTTGCCAATAAAATTTACCATAAACGATATAAACTTGTTAGACAATATAGTCTACTGGGGATTAACGGATTAACATGAATCAAATTATTGGTTTTTATTATTCAAATATCATTTTACATAATTTGAAAGTTGAACCATTACTTTAATTTTTTTCTCATTGATTTTAATGTAATTACAAATGAAACAATTTTATTGTAAATTTACAGAATATGTTTAGTCTAACCATATTTTTTTCATGGCTAAATATGAGTTAATTTACATTTCACGATTTTTTAAACATTGGTCCAAAACCACTAAGGTCAGGTGGGGGAAGAGAAACGCAGGGATAAGAGGGCTCTACAGACCATAATCACTCATAACTCGACGAGTTATGGTCTGTGGTGCCTCTTACCCTTGCCCTGCCCCTGAATTTCTCTTCCCCCACCTGATCTTATATTACGTTCGTAAAAAATGTGTGCGCCCTCTTAATTGATGAAAACATGTCATATCTTTTTCACCAGGCTTTTGTTTGAATCGAAACAGCTCCCAAATTAAAAAAATCTCTACTTGACGCCTTCAAACCCAATCGCAAAGTGTAGTGTACATGGTATTTACTACTAAGCACTTTATCTTTGCATTTGTATGCGTGTACAAGCTAGTTGGGTGCTACCAGCATGTCGTTTGTAGACTCGTATGTTTTCCAAAGCCCACCGTTCACACGTGACGACAATAAACAATCCGCGCGATAGTCCACGAAAACTTATGCAATACAGAAACTATCCGATTTACGAGTTCCTATAAATAGTCGACAGTTCCATATGAAAGTGCGCGACGGGGTGACAGTCGTTTGCGTGATTTGAATAATGTACTCATAAGTACTCAAGTACGGAGGAATTACTAGAGCTGGCACAAATGATTTGAACGACACAAAATGTGGCTGAAACATTTTTTCTGGGATCAAATGCAATGGTTTTGTTATTTGTTTACAACCTTACCTACTACTTATTCGGGTCGACTTTGTTTGACTTCAGTAGCGCAGTCTTCTAGTACTCTAAATACTTATGTATTCTGTCTATTTGATGTATGAAGTTTTTACTTCAAAGTTTTATTAAAATCGCCTACTAAACATCAACGTATCCATTCACATCATACATCCATCCATCCATACAACTTTCACGTTTTGTTACTTTATAAGCATAGATACTTATGCGTTAAAATGCTCAAAGTTCTGTATGTAGTAACATCTTCAGGGATTAAGTTAATTGAGCTCATAGAGTCAACAATGTTGGTATACGTTGTTATTTAACGCTATTAATTTTAAACGGGCATATACTTGTGTTTACTCGGGTTCACATCATAAATTACAAAATATTATCTCGTAGTAATCAATACTGCTAACGTTACTGACAAGTAAGGTTATCTAGCGCCGGCTATCACCAGTATTATTTTACTTTTGACAAGCTCCAAACTGAAAGCGCACGGCGTAACAGCAGATCAATGCCGTAATGAAGTAATACCGAGGGAATTGTCGGCGCGGCGTTGGTGCGAGACCGGCCCAATGTCCCGAGCGTGATGTCGCGTTGTCACCCGCGCCGCGGCACTCGTGGCCCGTAATGTAATCCGAAACGGCCACGATAACATAATAAAAACTTTCAAACTGTATCTATTTCGCTGCTCGTAAACATACATGATCTAACGTTTTTACTAATCGGACTCATGAAAATATGGACGCAGTTATTAAAATACCCCCGACTCGACTTGTGAGAAACATTGTTTGTAAACAAACCTTATTTTTAAACCAAAAGTGGTTCAAATTCTAACCCAAGAATGTTGAAATTTTTACTGGGTATCGTTTTAGATACTTATAGAACGTGCATTGTAGCAGATCTGAATCCGGGAAATTCAAGTGGGGAGAACGAACGGGGCTTTGCCGACGCGGCGTCGCCCGGGAGCTGTCGACCCAGGAATTCGCGCTCGATCCGCTGATTCCCATCGGAGCGACCCTGCTGGAAACGTTTAACAATAAAACTCTAAACGCACTGACAGCGGAAGCGGTACAGTGCGACGATGCGGCGCTGGGACGGTACGAACGAAACACTTGTTTCCCGGCCGGTGCTATGTGCGCGATGCTCTGTTTGATTTCAAATATTACAACTGATATCGTGACTCTACGGCGCCACGCCTAAAGTATAAGAAGTGTATATTGTTTTGTGAACTAAGTAGATTGTCCCAATGATCAATTTTACTGTGAAGTTGATGTGTCGCATTGAATATGACAAGGTATCAAAGCGTTTAGCTTTAGCTTCTTCTGAGGCAGACCGTATGCCTCTAATCACTCCTGTGATAGGAAGGTACGTTTAATTCCAATAGAATTAAAATTGACCAAATAAGAGGTTAACTGTACTTCAGAAGTTCTTATTATTTTTGATGAATCATATCGTTAAAACTAGTTCCAATATTATGCATACTTACTACTTACGATACTTTCTGTTCGGAGTTTTATACATATTATAACGAACAATATACAATTCATTTATACAGTAACATTATCTGTCAAATTGAATAAATAATGCAATAGATATCTCATCGAACAGCAATTGTGTATCGGACAATAACTTGTGATACATCGGGTTAATTATGTGGATGCGTCAAAAGGGCCGCCGCTGAAAGGCTCATTGTAAGCCCGGCGCACGCGCAGTTGCTCCTAATTAACTTATAAGCGCAGGATAGATAAAACACGAGCGCGCAGCGCAGCCCGCGCCGGGGCCGCGGAAAAGATGCGCTTGCGGTTCGGTATCATGCGCTGTGAACACGCATAGTGCTTTGTATTTACGTCTCCTTGATTAGCAAACTATGAAATCATTAACAGATGCTCCTTAAATCATAAAGAACTACAGCAAATGAGGAACGTCTTCATTGCATTGACTTATTTAGTTGAATAATTTGTAATGTAGGTACACTGGTACAGCCACCAAAACTTCCTTACTCTCGAGAACTCGGCAATTTATTGTGACGCGACAAGTTGCCCAAACAACCTAAAAAACATCAGTAAGCTTCAGTACTCAAAGTAGGCACGCAGAAAAGTTTTTAAATTGATCCTGTCTTTCAGAAACCTAATCCGATATGATTTTACGGTAACGAGAAATTGAGCCAAAAATCTTTTTGATGGAAACAATAATAAATTTCACTGAAAGTGATTGATGGATTACGGCACGCCGGAACAATTTGCTGAAGATCACTTTTTGAGTCACTGAGAAAACTCTAGATAGAGGGGCTTTAATAGACATGAAAGTAAATTTACAGTTGGTAAGTAGTAGTAGGTAACCTATACGTTGTATTGATCCAAGGTTAGCTTAATATCTCTGTGACATAGGTACCAGGTTCAAGGTAGATACGATACGACGATACGAGAAATAAGTACTCATAGATTTTTCTGTGCAACGGTTTGTGTGATATGCCTGCCTCATTTTGGGAACACAGGCGTAGTTGTATGTTATGTGTGTATTTATGCACCTAGTCAAATGTTTTGAGTGGAATGGATTAACTTTAGTTATATTAATATTCAATCAATTAATTTTCCCGAAGATATATCTTGGTGATAATAATCAGCGCTTTAATTTCATCATTTCTGGAATGTAAAGCGAACCGCCAAAAATCTTTACAATGACGGTTAGTACAAAAACTTAAACCAAATCCATATTGTCAGTAAGTACGTACAACAGTAGGTACATATACAGTACCAACTAATGCATGTACAGATGTAGTGAGAAACTATTTTCCTTCGTAAATGTTCGGAAAAGTTCGTATTTATCGTTTTATTACTTAAAACAATTACAATTATTATTTAAAACTGGATTTTTACCATATATTTTACGGAATAACTTCCCTTTAAAATCGGCACAGCCATTTGAGAGAAAACGATAAATACAAACTTTTCCGAACATTTACGAAGGAAAATAGTTTCTCACTGCATCTGTACAAACTATACCTCTGTCTTAAATTTATAACACGTGAGAAGTAGCTGGAGTTTAGAGAATGCCCGTCCAAAGAGTGGGCAGGTCAGTGCGCACGTTAAGTTAAGGTGACAATGAACTTGCTGCTGAGGCGGCGCCCGCGCCGTGGGCGCGCCGCACTTGTTCTTGCGCAACTTTGGGAAGCAGCGGCGCATGCGACAATCGCGTCGGCGCCAGTGTTGCCAGGCCATGGCAAAAATAATAGTAGGTTTAGTTTTTTTATATTAGTCTAAGCTGACGCAATAAATAATGATTATATCAAGCGAACACGCAAATGGATACGCTTAGTAATAATTAGGTAATATAAGTATAGTGATTGTAACCAAATAAAGAAGTAAAAAGTAGCTACGAACGTGACGTAACGTAAACTGTTGTGTCTAAGTAACGTTTCGTGTGCTCTGCCTAGGTACTCTATTTGGGAATACAGGCGTAGTGTATTTGTGTACATATGTATACGTAGAAATGTACGTAGTACATAATTATTTTATATTCGAGAACGCTATAAAACATACTTACAGTAAACCATAACATAATGTATTTCAAATTTCGATGTCACTTTTGGCATAATTTTAAAGCTTGGACAAATGCTATGGAAAATTATAATAATTACTTAACTTTATCTCTAACTCTTCTTTCTTCTCTGAATAATTTTTGTTACATAAAACTGACCAGCGGATTCATCTTTGCCTACTGGAGTTTGGCATATTTAGACAAAATGATCTGGCAACACCGAGCCAAACAAACCTCACCACATTAGCATTCTACCGTTAACTCCTATGCTTACCAAGGGCGTCCTAGACGTATCCGTTCTTACAATGGGTGCAACACACATTAGTCTGAATCTAGATTTTAATTGCGGGTTTTCAATAATGATTTCCTTTTATTTTATGAATATTTTAATTTTAATGTTATGACTATAGTGGTACTTATCTAAAATTTATTTACGACTCTACATTTACATATTATATGTACAAAACATGATAACGGCGGATAGATTGCTGTTACAAAATATAGAAAACATTACAGGCCACAGTAAAAATTATAGGTAGTGCCAACATGATATTACTTCAGGAGTTAGTATAAATACTGTCTCTAGGTGGGCTTATGTGAGAAACCAACAATAAACACATTTTAATTACCGGCTCGTGATAAGCAAACGGCAGTGATAGGAGCCGCGTTTAACTATTTGCTACGTACCTACCTACTTGAAGCAGTTATTTACCTTCACTTATTAACTATTGTATTCTCGTTAATTTATACATGAATATTAATCATATAACTTTTGAACCAACCAAGGTCGGTTGAGAGACTACGAACTAAACGCACACAGTGTACTAGATACCTACCCAACAAACTTAAGTAAAACCTAATTGAAAGAATCTCGCGTTAACTATTGTCCATTGACACGTCAAGAATAATAATTTAACATTAAAATGTAAGAGAACTTAAAGCCTAGTCACGGAAAATATGAAGACAAAAAGAGTTGTACAAAGGTTGCATTGTGGGCATTGTAGAGCCGAGAGCAACGTAAATGTGGATCGACTGCGGTGGTCGCGGCTCCACTGTACCAATTATATCCCATTCAGCTTTATTAGGGCTCGCCCTTGCGTGGGAATACAGGGAACACTAGGCTAGACCACGTAAAACATACCTACTTAGATTATTCTTGAACATGGAAAATTTGTCTCACCACGTACAAGATCGTTTGAAGAGCATTATCATGGAATAACTGCTGCATTTTCCAAACTTTACGGTGATTTTAAGTATAACTTGCTTCTTTAAGATTTTTTTTCCTAGAAAGGAACCTCTACGGTAGGTATTTAACCTCAGAATGACAGACGATTGTATAACAAATACCCTGTTAAGCTAAAGATCTAAGTATGAAACATGTTTTACTGGAGGTCGAGAGTGATGAAAAAAACCTAACTAGGTATGTGTAGGTATCGTTTGACCCAAATACGTAGTTAATTGCAGGATGCAACAACAGACATTAGATATATCGTGTTTCAGAGCAAATAGTTTCATTCATCCGCAATGTGAATAAACGCGCTTTGTGCCCATTTTACACTTGAGCAAATGGTATGAAACACAGAACTATCGAGCTCGTAACCGAAATGTAAGCAGTCTATGCGATTAGGTACCTAGTTGTAACCCACGTTTAGGTACTCAATAAAGAAAATTCCTTGTTTAAACCGAAATCGATGATTATGATTTCTTAAAGAGGTAATTTTCCCCAGCATCTAATTTTCCAAGAGCAGAAGTAGATAAATACTTCTAATTAGTTTATAACATAACATTTTCAAAATGGGCTATTCCTGTTTGGTAATATTTACCTTAACTAAATGTAGTGGTCCCGACACTCTGCAGGTTGGTGCAGGAGGCTCATATCCCCACAGGCAATTCCACGGCATTTCTCAAAAGTTTTGTCGCACTTTTATCATACCTTAGCAACTACATTTTTGGTAAAGTATTAATTTTCATTAGAATTCATTAGATATTTTAACATCACTGCTGAAATCATTTTGGGTGTGTAATCATTTTTATTGGTAGTGAATGCGGGCTCTATCGATGTTAGTTGGGGGGCGCGATGGGCGCCGCTCGACGGCCGGCCGGGACCACGGGCGACTTTGGACTGAACCGCACCGGCCAACTGCAGCCTGATACCATATATCACTAGCTCTACCTTAACTATGATATCAACGTGGTTAAGCCTGTTAATTACGGTGAATTAATTCAGGGCTTAAAATCAAATTACCTACTCAACTTATAGCAATTTTGCGTCCAGAATTCCACAACGATTTCATAAGTAGGTACAAGCGTGTATTTCAGTGATGTTTTACGTCACACGCACATTCGAATCTATGTTTTTTTCTTATCAACTGAAGCTGGACCCCAATGGTCAATGCGGAAACTGCAGGTAAGACCATCATTGGCAAAAGCCATTTCGATACTTCCGTCACGCGCCGGACCCCCATAAATATAGATCTTTTGTCAACTGTGAGGACAAAATGTGAGTTTTTATACCACGGGGCGTGACACTTAACAGTTTATGTCGCAACGTTTTCAAAATGTAATGTCTTATCTACGTGGTAACGTTATGTTACGCGTTCGTGCGCTCTATTCTGACGATACAGCTTTTTATGGATATGACATTAACATGCATACAGCACTTTAAATCCATTAAACAAATCTGGAGGATTACGTCTGGCCGGCTACGCGCTTTATCTCGGCCCTCACAGATCCCGACCGCTTCGATCCCAATCGGTCCATCAGCGGAACAAGCATTAGCTGCGTGTGACACGTCAAACAACGTGTTTCAAAACAAGTTATGGAATTCCGTACATTTTTAGGATTTACATTTTTAAGTACTACTTAGTCCTAAGAAAACAATAGGTACCTACCTACTACTAAATGACCCTTTACACCCTTTCTAAATACGAACGGAAAAGTAGGTAAATAGGTAAGTAAGTAGAGTCCTATTTTACATCATTACAATACGCAAACCCAATTCAATCGTAAATCAAAATAGGAAATCGTAATCATAATTAACAGTTTTGTTGAAATGAACACCAATAAAAAATAGCCACCTCAATACACCATACAACACAAAAATATTTATTACAGTAAACAAGAAGCACAATTAAGTATTTGTTTTTCAACACCTGTCTAGAATTAATATATCTCCGACCTTACCTAAGTGAAAAAGTGTCATAAAGCTGATATCTTTAAGAGTAAAAAGCCAATTAAAGATTAATAAATCAAAACAATAACAAAGTTAATTAATTATCTGTCTATGACCTAGGTTTGTCTCCATTGGTATTTTATTTAAAATGCAACCAACCTGCAACAGCTGCTGGGGCGGGCTGGCCGGCGGCCGCCGCGCCTGCGACCACGGGCAGCTCCACGGCATAGCCGACCAAACACACACCAATTACTCTGATGACCTCTCTAAACTGTCATTACAAAATTCACTCAAAACACTACCAACCAGACCAACATAAATTCCAAAGAGCCTTCAAATTTCACACATCACATTAGTTTTATTTTGATTATTACACTGACGCATTTTTTTTGTTGCCATTAAATGGTTAATGAGTGATTAATTGTTACGCGTGCAACAGGATCGCAAGGGCACGCATGCGTGCGTGCGGCGGGCCGGCTGCGTCGGGACTAGACTCGGCGGGAATATCGGGACTCCGTAGGTACCTACTTGGCTAAACGTTCCCGATCCCGGCACCCCCGGCTCGGATTTTGAGCGCCCGTTGTTACGTTACGGCGCTATCTGCTACGTTACTAAGGTTATACGTGACTATATCGACATATTACAGCGCAAACACCTCCGACACATTTGAAATATACGATTAGGTACTACGATTTGCGAAGCTTTGGTAACGAATGTGAAAATCGTGTACAGGCAGTTTGTTTGGACGCGTTAAAACCCTTGTGATAGGTAATACTGGTAATAGGCATTATAACGCAAACACCCAGGTTCTGGTGCTGTACCAGTAAACGATTTTACTAGGTATCTTGATTAAGTTTATTCAATGGCAATATAAATGAAAAGCAGGGTGCCGTTCATTAAAATTCAGCTGACGAAAACTGTCATTTGTTGAGCTTAACAAATAAGCACGTTATGAAGCGGCAGTGACTAAAAATACTGATTAATAATTTTATTTACAGTTTTAGGTTCAATATTTTTGATGTCACCTTCCGTGGCACCATAATGTCCATAATTAGGTAAGCAATGCACTGACCATTATTTTTGTGAAACTTTTAGTCTTTAAATACTTACTTACTTATTGATTATTGAACAACAACCCAGGTACATATTTCTATTTTGGCAGCTTAATTTTATACAGGGTGTCTCTGACATAGGGGCTTTAAATGTAGGTA
>BHDV01041231.1:0-10743 GCA_005406045.1 Adoxophyes honmai | reverse complement strand
TTTACCGGAAGTACCCTCTTTAAAGTTGGGTCGCAGGAGGATAAGCTACATTACTGTAAAGTTTCATGAAAATCCATTCAGTAGTTTTTGCGTGAAGGAGTAACAAACATCCATCCATACATCCATCCATCCATACTCACAAACTTTCACGTTTATAATATTAGTAAGATTGTTATCTTCTTTTGATACAAATGCTAAACTCTGAAGTGGCGATACTTGATGCCCTTATCGCTTATATCAAAGTAGTCTGTTATAGATTATAGTTTATTAATCTATTAAGATAACAAAATTGCTACAACATCTGTTTACAAATCCTTTCGATAGGTACTATCGAACCAACTGATTCCTGACCCATCGCAACACGTTGTCACAATAAATCTTATTGAGGTTTCGCCTGTCGAGCAATGCAATGTAACTATTACATTTACTGTGAATTGGTTTTATAATGGATCAGGAATCAATTGGTTCGATGGTACAAATAAAATTTAATAAATTCAGGTTGATTTCTACCTACGCCTCGTTTATCCGTGCATCGTTATTTGTCTGGTATTGAGTTTAAAATGGCATCTCTCCATTTTATCCGTGGATGTCGTAAGAGGCGACTAAGAAAGTTAAGGTATGCCATGGACAACATGTTGCTGACACTATTAGGATCTCTTTCATTCGTAAAACATAATGCTAAAAGTCGCCAAAAAACGTGAAGTGGTCATGGTTTCTTTGTGTAATGTTTTGTGTGCTCTACCTTCCCCATTTTTGCCTATAGCGTGATTGTATGTATGTTTTGTTTTATAATAATGTATGAAAATCGTTTAAGTTTAAATAAGTGCTTTGAATGAAATCAACAAAATCAAAATTGACATAATACATTTTACATAAAAACTAAATAAATGTTTTTTTTATGTTAACTTAGGTTTGTTGCAGGTTATTTAGACAAAAGCATTCCTAATACGCTTGTAATTATTACTATAATAGATTTCCACCTCTACATTTCCCACAATACAGCTGGTATTGTACTAAAAATAAACCACACGGATCAATGCTTCCAAATCACGTCACTAGATGACGTCAGTTACGCTTATTGAGTAGGTAGCGTATTTTACGGCCCTCTTGCAACGACTCCGTGGCGCAACGGTAGCGCGTCTGACTCCAGATCAGAAGGTTGCGTGTTCAAATCACGTCGGGGTCAAAGAGTGTTCTTTTTGTATTTTTTCCGTTTTTTTAATTCGCTAGAAAGTTAGCAGGTGGCAATAAATCGTTAATATTGTCAATAAAATTATTGTAAATCTCGTTTATTTATCGCAGAACTATAAAACTTAAGCATATAAATTTTATTACCCGTAAGGAAAAGTATACGAAAAATAAATAACGCTATAAAATAGTTACCTACTTAGCATTGGATCACACATTGCATACTAAGTGACTATAAAATTCAAAACGGTTGAGTTTTTTATAGTTGTCCGTCGGAATATTTGGAATGATTATCAGTAGACAGTTTTATTTTATTTATTGCGTGCTAAAGCTGGAATTCATTTTATTGACTAAAGCCGCTTTAACTTCGCAAAAAAAAATATTTCCACATTTTTTGACACCTGGTTGGAGTGTTTGGAAATTATTTTCCTGCTCTACAAAATTGTTATGCACATTTTCCGATCACGGACAATGAAAATATAACGTTAATTATTTGAAGTGTTCTTAAAATGTACAGTCACGAACCGGGATTGTTGAGCCACTTGCCACTGTTCGCAATTTAGTCGTGTAATCAATGACCGATGTGACCGAATAGATGTCAGCTATTGGATTAGTATTACACGACCAAGTTACGAACATAGGCAAGTGGCTCAACAATCCCTGTTCGCGATGGTATTTTTTGTGTTGGTCCAATTCGTCTGTTTATAAAAATACCAACTAAGATCCGTTTTAACTGGTTTTAACCAAATAGTATTAATCGTTATGAAGTGATTATAGGTTCTTTATCAAGTGCGTCGCTTATTTCCATATTCACCGCTTACGATATCCAGGGAAAAAAACCGGAGATCTGTCATTCTAACCACAGGAGGAACTTTATGTGCATTCTCTATAACTCATGCGATGTCATTGACCCTACGCTGTATCTGCAGTAATACCTACTATCGTATGCCAACGTCTCACAAAAAGCAGTTTGTCTTGTAGTAGCCCGAGCGGGCGGCCTTGGATGAGCTCCAGATTTCTATAAAACAGCGCATTAACCTGCGCAGACGCCGGTAATAATACGACATACGAGAATGAAGTAAACTAGGCAATAGCTAATAGAAGAGTTGCCCGAAAACGGATGTGTTTAATTTGCTATTCGACAGGTGCAAGAGTATCCAAAAGAAGATTTGAAAAATACTCATAAAAACTAGAGTAGGTACGTTATGCATTATGCACAAGAAACTTTATACATTCGAGTCATTATTAGTACGATCTGAGTTTGAAGTATTGATGAAAAAGTTGTAATTAGTGACAGGTTGCTAGCCTCAACTAGCCTGTCGCCGTAAGCTATTTCCTTAGACGCCTAAAATCTAGGATGAAAGAAGATTGACTAAACAGATCTATGCTGGAAGTGTGAATGGATGTGTTGGGAGGGGAATACCTAGACGGACGTTCCGTGATCAAACCGCTGACGTTTTAGAAACAGGTCAGGTCAAGAGTACCTACCCGAAATCGACGAGCATGTATGAAGAAACTAATGAACGTGGATGAAGCAAAAGAGGTATGTCAGGATCGTAGCAAGTGGAACAAAGTGGTATCTGCCTACCCCTGTGGGAAAGAGGCGTGACGGTATGTATGTACATATGTATGTCTAAAATTTAGTGGCACTTTGTTCTAATTAGACGATATTTTATTTAGCATGCCAACGAACACTTTCAGAAAGCTTCTTAGATCATGTAGTTAGGTTACTAGTCAATTCTCTAATTTTAAGTTCAGCATTTGAGCGTCAAAATATTTAAATTTCTGTAATGGACAGCTAATTTGACAATTTAACCCTGCAAAGGCTAATAAATAAATAAATAAATAAATAAAATCTTTATTAAATTCATTCTTACAGTACTATACAATTACTCTAGTAAACTTATAGGAAGTATAATATACATAAATGCATGAGCTAGGATAATCCTGTGTTTCAGGCGACAAATTAAATTATTAAATCTACTCAAAGAATAACACCCTATAAAATAAGCAAAAACAACTACCATTTTTCCTACAAACAGGCAAATCCCTAAAACCACAGCTCCTCAAGAAAACCCGCAGTCATTACCATATTGCGGACTTAAGACGCTCATTACCGGATTGCACCGGTTCTCACCGGATTGCGCCGGCTCAAACTGGATCGGCACCGCTGGAACTAGCACTGCACTTTGCTGATGAGCTCTCGACGTCTCAAGGTATTGAGCAACACTACGGTGTGATTGGGCCTTTTGTTGAAGGTTTGCTCATTTACTCTCTTAGATTGGCTTTTTCACATACAAACCTACGTATCTTCCCAAAAAAGATTGGTAGAGCACGCGAAATATTACACAGCCAAAGGAATGATGTATTCTACAAATCGTTGCCACTTCTACTGATATTTTAGATTTTAAGGCAGATATAAGAAGGTAGAAATAATAGTGACAGATTCCTTGCCAGTGGGGGTAAATAATCTCACATATCACTCTTCCATAGAAAAAAAAAACTTGCCAAGTCTCACTTCACGGACTGTAGACTGCAAAGAGAATAAAAATTGAGGAAAGTTTTTGAATCATTCCCATCGCGGTATGTTTGAAGCCAAATAAGTCCGCCTGTCCACTACATCCGCTGCGAATCCGCGGCAGCCTTCACGCATCAACGAACATCTGAGCACCAACCGGCTGCACATCCTACCATCTTATTTTAGGGTTCCGTATTCAAGAGATAACCTGTTGAAGTTCTGTAGGCTTAGCAAAGAAAAACGAGTAAGACGCCACGCGTGCGGAATAGACATACAATATACATACATCGTGGCTGCATATCCCAATGGGACAGGTAGAGCACAAGAAGCTACACGGACAAACTATGACTTTTATATAAAAGTACATACATACATACATTTACATACATATTCTCACGCCTGTATTCCCAAGAGGGGTAGGCAGAGCACGTGAATTCAAAAATCCAGTGCCACGTTTAGCAATTTCAGGGTAACCAGATGGTTAAACGTGATGTTGCAATGACAGGTTGCTAGCCCATCGCCCACAATACACTAACCCTTTCCCAGAGTCGACTCTTACGACACCCACGGGAAGAAAGGGTGCTATTCTAACCCGGCACCACACGGGGAACACGGAGGAGCCACATTTGGTAAAATTTTAAAACGTAGAAAGAAGCTCAATAGGGGCAGGTTGCCAGCCTGTCGCCTAAAACATACCTAAATCTCGTACGACATCCACGGGAAAAAATTGAAAGGTTTTTCTAAATCCGACACTACACGGTTTTCACTGTTAAATGCAGCAGTCCGTGTCACCCTTGGCCGCTTTAACGACAGTTCTTAAGTAGCCGACTTCCGCGTCCAAATATCATCTCCTAATCGGAGACGGTTAAGAATGTTAAAATAACTAACATAATCGTGAGAATAGTTAGCATTAAAGTTTGATGCGGCGTTAAATTTATTTGATGACACCCGTAGACATGTTTCTTGAGTTTTGGGAATTCGGGGACTTTCTCTGCGTTCCATTTATTCCGTGTGGTGTCGGATTTGGAATAACGCCTCTCCGTTTCTTCCGTGGATGTCGTAAGAGTGATCAAAGAATCAAGCCATGGTATATTTTAGGCGATAGCCTAGCAACCTGTTACTATTGTATACCTGCCAACTAAAAACCTAAAAAAAAGTTGTAGAAGTGGCCGCGACACGTGACATAGTTTTGTCTACGTAGCGTTTTGTGTGCTCTGCCTACCCCATTAGGGAATACAGGCGTGATGGTATGCATGTAAAGTGTGATGCGGTATTAAATTAATTTGATGACATCCGTAGATTCTAATGTGTTTCTTGGTTTGGAGAATTCGGGAACTTTCTCTGCGTTCAATTTAGAGTTAAATGAGAATGAATGATATCCGCGGGATGGTTGTGTAATAATTTGGTAATGAGGTAAACCATTTAGAGATTAAATATATCAGTCATTTTGTTAAAAACTATGTACTTAATCCAGCTAACGTAACAAAGGTACACGCATTGGAAACGTAAAAAAAAATCAAAAATCTGAAAACATTGCCCAGTCTTTTATACTCCGGTACTTAGGTAGGTAGTCAACAGCGTAGCATCGCAATGTCAAAGATTGCAGGTGGCCAATGGGACTTGCGTACGGGACGTAAGTTAGGTAAAGCCAGTGCAAGGACCTGAAAGTAACGAAACATTTAATTTGGTCCCCACAAAGTCAATATTAAACATTTTCAGGAAATAATTTACAGGGATTTTCAGACACGACTACTTACTGGTTAAAATATTATACTTTCTACTATTCTAATTTAATAGCCAATGTTTGTCAGACTGTAGAGACGTCAGGATTCAAACTCCATTTGACAGAGAGTCTATCTCACGTGCAAGTGGACTCGCGTGTTGCCGTCTCAAGCTGCGTGAGCGCAGAAGCGGGATCGCACCTGCCTACAGGTTCAGAACCTCCCCCCCCCTTTCCCGCCTTCCCACGCGGTCAATTTAGTCATTTCACGGTCCAGGAAGCTTTTTGTGGTGTTGAAATGAGTTTCGGAGCAATTTGATTTTTAGTAATCGGGATATTGTTATCCTTTGAATTCACGTGGAGTTTGAATTACTGGGAAATTGCGCTTTTACCCAGATACGTTTTTTTAGGGTTCCGTACCCGAAGGGTGAAAACGGGACTTACTAAAACTTCGCTGTCCTTCCGTCCGTCTGTCTGTCACCAGGCTGTATCTCATGAACCGTGCTAGCTAGACTGTTGAAATCACAGACTTATATCGAAATAGATACCGCGACTTCCTGGATTTGTATGAAAACCAAGCGTTCCACTTTTTCTCTACCTACTGTAACGTCACATGAGCGCTTTAGTGATGGGAATTGACAGTCCGAGTGAAACACATTCGAAGATGACGCCGCCTTGTTAACGTTATCCAGTCTCTAGACAGTTAAACCTAATCTAAGTGGTATAAAACTAAATGAAATCGCGTCAAAGGAAGAGCATTGCTCTCCCTTTTGGCTCCATTTTGGCACGCGAAGTAAATACACTTGAGTCATCTATTTCGATATAAATCTGTGGTTAAAATACATGCTACCATAGGATACAGGTTTCATAAGTCTAGTTAGCTATGGCGTGTGATTGTATGTATAGTAGTGACATTTACGAATGTAGGTAAATCCGTCATTTTCTAACGTCTCTAGTTAGACCGTGACAGATCTTAGCCTATCTCGCGCGCGACTCTGCTCCCGCCTTGTCGTTTACTAGCAGATCGGACTGCGCGACTGGGAGGAGCGTATCTTTGCGGTCGACCCGAACCGTACTTTAACTTTCACCTATAATTAAATTACCATTTTATGGCGCACGTAACGTGGTAAACTGCCATTTTGCAATCGCATAGTTCATGGCTATTATCAATTTGAATGTGCAATTTACCATCGACTTGACAGTTAAACCGGTTCAGGATATTTAACAGTTTCAACTACTAAATACTATTAGCAAAAAGTATTCTGTACAATCTTATTTCATTTTCCCTTTTCCGGAATTTTGTATAGGACTTTACCGTAGTGTTCAGGTTTAAAATTTCTCTCTATTTCTTCCAAGGATGTCGAATAGGGCGCTACTAAGAATATATATTATGATAAAAAGGTTGTATGTGTAAAGTTTTGCACGCTCTGTCTACCTCCATTTGGGAATACAGGCGTGTTTTTTATTTATTTATTTAGGGGATCAAAAGTGGCTCCAAAAGATTACCTACTGTAATATTACACACGCTGCTGCTTACCAGTTCTGTCACTTGAACTTGACTCGCTACCGAGTGTCTAGCAAGACCTAGTGTCTAGCTATTCTCTGGCTAAGCCACGACGCCCAAAAGTGTGTCAGTCTCCTAAGAGGGTGTCACATCAAAGACCCGCAGAAGCTGGCAATGAAATAAGAACAAGAGTGAAAATAAGTGTTTTTGCGGCCGCGACCGCAGCGCAGCCGAATCTGCGGTTAGTGACAGTCGTAATAGATTGCGTGGGAACCAGAGAATGCATTATTTAGTAAATTAACAAATAGAATTAAGGCTGATGATCAATCTTCGTCAAAATGCAAAAGAGATTTTAGTTATTTATTTTTAGTTAAAAATAGCCCGTGGGTGTGTGTATGTATCTGTGTGGTGTCGGGTTTCTAATAACAGCTCTCCTTTTCTTCCGTGGAAGTCATAAGAGGCGACTAAGGTTTAGGCATGCTTTAGGCAACCTGTCACTATTATACCTCTGCTACCTTTGAAGTGGCTGTAAAACGTGAAATAGTTAGGTTTTGTCAATGTCAAGTTTTGTGTGCTCTGCCTACTCCATTTGGGAATACTGGCGTGATGTTTATGTATTAATGGCAAACCTTGTGTAAAATTACATTTTCAATGATTATTATAAATCTGTATTGAATTTTGTGTAACTTTTTTTTATACTCAGGCCCTAAAAAGTATTTCAAGTTATAAGGTTATTTCGTTTGCACTTCAACTTAAAAATAGTATACAATTTCTTGTCTTCTTAATCATTAGTGTAACACAACCCATAAATAATAAAACGTACTGGATACTAAGCGTATTTGAAAGAAATAAATTCTACTCTCAATAAAACACCTGACAAATAGCATTCTCATAACGCGATTCAATTACAAAAAATGACAGTCGCTCGACAACTTGAATGCATTTCATGTAAACCTTAACTTACGACCTTTAGGTTTATTATAGCTTGTCGCAGCTGTAAATACCGACGTGCGCCTACGCGCTGTTAACGATCAACTGGCAATTTTGTTATACATCGCTAGTATAGAACTAACTTTAGCTGCATTTACGTAGATCAACATACCTTTAAAATATTTGCTCACTTTACAACTTTTTAATATTCTTTTCGGTTTTCTTCAGGGTTCTCCTCTCCATTTTAACCTGTCGTCTGTGTTTGATAAGGATCAGTATCATACGACGTTTTCGAATTTTTGCGAGTTAGGTTCCTTATCAAACACCGACGACAGGTTAAACGACGTTTTAGCAAACAAACCATCACTATTACCTCTAAACTAAAATCCGAAATAAATGTGTGTGTTCTGTTTAACCCATTTGGGAATACACACATACATACATACATGCATCACGGTAGGCAGAGCATACTAAACATTAATAGTCAAAACTATGACTATTTCACGATTCATAGCCACATTTTGCATAATTTTGGGTGTAAATAGAAAAAAAAGTACAATACAAACATACTTAAACCTCGTGCGACATCCACGGAAAAAATGTAGAGGTTTAATTCTAAACCCAACACCATACGGCAAACGGTTGATTGGACAGCGCAATGAATAGTGTATTTTCTCGTCACGAAACCGTCGCTCGCGCAGTGGGAGAACCCGCAATCGCTGGTGATGAACAGACCAGGCTTTAAAAGGATAAGTGTCATAACGTATGAAGCTATAAGAGCTTTTAGTTCTGCTTCAAGCTGTATAACAGCTTTGGAAGATTAACATCTACAGCGTTTTAATGGAAATGTTTTTGAATGTAGTTTATAATTGGTCCCTTTACCTGTGTAGCTATACATCTACGCGCCAAGTGTCCTTTCAACTAAACGAGAATACGATTTAATCTTGGAATAAGGTTGGAGAGTAAATCGAAACTGTAATAAAATAACAATATATAGTTTCATTATTAATGCGCTAATTCAGTGACTCTAAAAGTATAAAATACTTGTAAAAACCGTTGATTCTGCAGTAGTTAAATAGCTAATCTCGTCTCAAGGTCCTCAAGGTAAGAAGTAGCTCCATGTAACCTATTCCAAACATAAACCTTTTCCACTAGAGCCTCAGAATTATAGTGTTTAATTTATATTATTATAACATTTTATATTAAGCTCAAGCGTGGCAGCGAGTACTCCGCTACTTTCACTGCACGACCTCAAACGTGCTTCATTAGGGCCTTTTCTGAGGAGGAAATTAATGTCGTAGAGCTTTTGGGTTACCACGATATTCGTCAGATACGTTTTTAGTTAAAGACGATTTTCGTCAGCATCATTTTGTTCCATTTAATTCAAAACTTCGCGCAGATATAACGATACAGACGAGTTGGAGTGGCTTATAGCTTCTACGTTTTGATCTGTTCCTCTAGTCTGTCCTACACCGAACCCTTCGTACACGTTTTAAACGTTTCATACGTGCGTCTATACCGCGTTTTTCAAACGCGAAAATTTACATTCATGAAGCAGGCATCGCGCGTTTATGAAACGCGCGTCGTCTGCGTGTTTTAAATACGCCTTCTGCTAAGGGCCTTAGATAATAGTGACAGATTTCTGGCCTGTCACCGAAATATACCTCAACCTATTTTTCCTTGCCCGCCTTTTACGGCATGCATGTTAGAAACGTACTTTATCTGACACCACACGGGTGAAATGCAAGTGGCAATTTATTCCCAAAAGAATATTAATTATTAATTCATCCCAGGATTCCTCACTGACAATCCTTACTAATATTATAAGTCAGAAAGTGAGTTTGTTTGTTTGTTTGTTTGTTCCGCTTTCACGTCGTGACTACTGAACCGATTGCTTTGAAATTTTGCAGGCGTAAAGATAGAAGTCCGGATTAAATAATAGGCTACTTTTATTCCGGAAAAATTGATGTTCCCGAGGGAATACAAAAATATAGTTTGCTTGATAGATCGATATCTATCGATTATCAATCGATGACCGATCGATAGATGATAGATCGATGGCGCTGTGTGTCGTTTGAAACGACAAGTTTTCTTATAATTGTGCTTTATACCGCTATATAACCGAGTTCCACGCGGGCGAAGCCGCGGGCGGAAAGCTAGTATCCTATAAACAGACATTACAATAAACAGGACATGTACACGTCAGGTCTCTCCGTAGTTTTTGCTCGTTAGTGCGTGGGCGCACGTAGAATGTGGAATGTGAGGGCTTGCGGGTGTCTAGGGGTGTTATGACAGCTTCAAGGTCCCTAAGACTCGTATTATCTGTATATGCGACTACTGCATAGTAAAAGACTGTATTTGCGACTTCTGCTTAATATGTACGAGATTAGTTTCCCCCGTGTGGTGTCGGGATAGAATAACATCACTCCATTTCTTCCGTGGATGTCGTAAAGGCGACAAAGGAAATGAGTTTAGGTATGCTTTAGGCGACAGGCTAGCAACCTGTCACTATTGTACCTCTTCCATCTTTACAAACCTAAAACTATGCTAGAAGTGGCTGCGAATCGTACACATAACGACATTATCCATCGTTGAGATTAATCTGTGCAAACCGATTAGCGCAGTTTTGGCGATCGCGTGTGTGTGAAAAATAATTACGACTTCACATCACATCAGTCTGCACAGATTAATCGCTACGGTATATCGTTACGTGTGTAGCCCGCACTATGTAGGCCATTTGCTTATTGAATGAATGAATGAAAACGTTTATTTCGGAAATTGATCCATAATGATGTTAGTAAAACTTAATCTCATTTGAAACAACTATTGTTAGTAAAAAGTGTCTAACGCATCTATGCATGTATAGAATATACGCTGTAACTT
>BHDV01041219.1:229758-240243 GCA_005406045.1 Adoxophyes honmai | reverse complement strand
GCTTACCTCAAGTATAGTAAGATGGCGTTGAAAACAAAAAAATTGAATTTTTTGGATAGTGACGGTGTTGGATTTAACGTGCGACTTCATCTTTCATACCTACATAGCTCCTAATTACATACTAATTGTTCAAAGAAGTATGTAGTACAAAAAGGTGCAATAGGGATAGGTCATTAGTTTTCCATACAATAAATTACGTAGCTTCAGTATTGCCTCTCTCTGTTCAGCTAGTCCTAATGCATATATAAGATATATAAATAGCGCTCTAGTCTACAGCAGGTAATTGTCACGGGCAGCTTAATCTGGAAAAGAAAAAGTATTGCATTAATTGACAATGCTGCTAACGACGTTCATTAACACTCGATTTTAGCATTCCTTTGGTTAGGTTCAATATAAATATATGTACATAATTAGTGAATAAAAAGCGTAAATTAGTCGTGGTTTTTTCTATGTAGCGTAATGAGCAGTGCCTACCCCTTTTGGAAGTATAAGCGTGATGAATTACGTCTGTTTATACCCGTATTAGACTACTGGCCTATGTTGAAAAATATGGGTCATCTGAACCACCAGGTGACCCATAGGTCACCATTGCTGAATCTTATTATTTTATGCTTTTATATTGTTCTACATATAGAACGATATAAGAGCATAAAATAATAAGATTCAGCAATATGCCGTCACTTGTAAGCTGTCCAATTAATAATGGATTAGTACCGGTATTGAAATGGTATAAAACTGGTGGCGTAGGTATAATTTTATTTGGTGAACCACAAAGTCGGATTTTCTTTTTATTTTCCGACTATTCTATTTTTTACAGCACCAGTTTCATACTATTTCAATACCGGTTCTAATCTATTTTAATTACTTCGACCTTTTGGTCGCGTTACGGTGACTGTGGTCACGAGCAGACTCTCCCACCACCGCTACCACCACCGCTATTACGGTCGCTATAACGCGACCGAAACGTTGAGGTAATTAAAATAATATTAAATCGTGATTAAATCCCGCGTAGTAATAAACACGACATAAGTTTACTAACGATTACACGACATAAGGTTTATTTATGCTCAAGGAACCCATGATAGATATCTCCGTCGTTCTTAGAAAGATTGTATGGATTAAAATACTGCATACGGAAGGTAACAGGATCTCTTACTTCCCTTCTCTGCGTTTATTGTAATAAGATTCAAACTTAACCAGCATACTTTCTTGTAACTCATCCATTATGTCGAACTGTATTTCTCGTATTCTTTTACTTTATTATAGAGCTATATAATCTTTATTGATACAGAAGATGTGTTTTTTATTATTATTTGTGTTCTTGTAGATTAGTGTGTCTATGAGGCCTTGTATATTTTTTAAAATAATATAACTATTTTGATATACTATGTTACGACTGATTTGTTAGTTAAGTTATTGATTTGAGGAAGGTTTTGAGTAAGTTTGATTACAATTATATCAGATAGATCTATTTTAAAAATTCATACACACATAACCCCTGTAAACTTTGTTGCAACAGAGATAAAACCATGAACTAAATTACGCTTCGTAGCAACTTTTAACATAATTTTAAGTTATCAAGTTAGATAGAGGTAAAATAGTGACCAATTACTAGCTTACCGTCTTTCTTTCACCTGTACATTTAAACAGTTTTATATACCCATGGAATAAAATAATCAATGTTATGGAAAAAGCTAAATAAAAGAAAAGAATTGTTGTAACCAACTTGTGCATGATGAACATAGCACTAAATGCTAAGAAAAAAAAATCATAGACCATATAATGAAAGAACAATAAACATAAATTTATGAAGGATACTTATTTAAAGTATGTAATTAAATTTACTTCAAGGATGAACTCAACGCGACGCAAATAAACGATAACTTTTATTTCCCATCAAAGACTCATAGCTATAAATAAAAACATAAGCGCCATTGGCCGGAAATCAGGAATTTGTACGTCATATCCGGTGTACACCGTCGACTTCCGCCGCTCGTGCCGCTCGCTTCCGCTGCGAGCTTATAGCTTACAAGAACAGGTGTTGTATATGTTTGGATATTCGGTAGTTACGGGACAGAGTACATATTTGAGTATAAACTACATAGTTATGCCATTAACAACAAGGTCATTTTCGTCCATGGAGTCGCGTGGAGTAATTAAAGATACATGTAGGTAAGGTATGTTTATATTTAAAGCGCATCCGTACCAATATATAAATGTGAAAGTGTGTTTGTTTGTTTGTTTGTTTGTTTGTTTGTTTGTTTGTTTGTCCGTCTTTCACGGCTAAACGGAGCGATGGATTGATGTGATTTTTTAGGTAGAGATAGTTTAGGGCACGGAGAGTGACATAGGCTACTTTTTATCCCGGAAAAAATTGATGTTCCCGAGGGAAAACAAAAATATAGTTTGCTTGATAGATCGATATCGATCGATGATAGATCGATATCAATCGATAACCGGTCGATAGATGATAGATCGATGACGCCGTGTGTCGTTTGAAACGAGAAGTTTTCTTATAGTTGTGCTACCGCAATATATCCGAGTTCCACGCGGGCGGAGCCGCGGGCGGAAAGCTAGTATTTATATAAAGTGCATAATATATTAAGCGCTAGTTTAGACACGGCGGGAACCGTGCAATTTAAATGCGATTCTGAAATCGCACGGATCTTATTTATATGAGTTATTAAGTAATCGTTTAGACATAACCCCGTCGTGTCGGAACTAGCGCTTAGTTATAAACCTAAAATCTTGCTAAAAGTGGCTAGGTAACATGAAATTAAGTACTTACTTATGTTTTGCTTACATAGTGCGTTCTGCTTACTCAATTTGGAAACACAGGCGTGATAATTTTGTATATTTTCGTCTTTATTCTTTTTCTTTCTTCCCTCTTTCTTCGCGTAAATTTTTAAACCCGAACGCTGAGAAAAGAGGTAGTTTAAATTAGTTCCTAATGTCCATCTGTCGTTCTCAGCTGCGTTTCTAATAAGCATGCACATCGTCACACAGACAAAACTACGACTCTTTTATGCTTCATAGCCATAATTATTTAGCGCAATTTGAAGTCTAATATTAGATGAAGGAGAAATGATGGTGACACGCACAAAAACATAAAACAGATCACCGACTAATTAAAAAAATGTCCCGAAGTTTCAAAAATTTCCCGCCTTTCTTGAATGGGCTAATTGAGGATTCAACAAATTCTTCTTATTCGTAATACTGTCCACTTAGTTTCTACTAAATTTTTTACTAGATAATTTTTAGCTCGTAATAACAGATAGAAAGGCCTGGAATTTTCCACGTACGAGGGCTGCACTGAAAGTTTCGGGAAACTAATATTTAAATAACATTTTTTATCACGTATTATACCTTTTTACAATCGTCAAAGTTTCTATATCTTAAAACACTGGCCACATAGAAAAAAAAAACAATGGTTCGGTTTCAATTGTTTTTTGAACTTGATGAGTCGCTGCTCAACATGGAATTGTCACGTGAAAATTTAAGAGCTATGATTTACTACGACTTTAAAAGTGGATTAACACAAAAATGATGTGGAGACCGGATGATTGCTGCTTTTAATAATGAAGCCCCTTCTATGACCACAATATACAGGTGGTTTTCGGAATTTCAACGTGGCCGTGTTTCCCTCATGGACAATGTGCGTGAAGGTCGACCAAAATCGGCAGTCACGCAAGAAAACATCAATGTTGTGCGTCAACTGATTACGGAAGACCGACATGTGACATATCGGGAAATTCAGGAGTCTCTGGGCATTGGAATGAGTCAAATACAAATTATTCTACAGCAAGAGTTAGGCGTGCAAAAATTGTTTTCCCGGTGGATACCTCATCAGTTGCTCGACGAACGGAAAACGACTTGTGTCGATTAGTGCCCCGAAACTTTAAATAAAATCAACAGAGGAAGCTCAAATGCAGTTTTTAGTATTGTATTGGGTAATGAGTCATGGATATACGCTTATGAGGCTGAAACTAAAAACCAACTTCGAGTATGGGTCTATGAAGGCGAGATTAAGCCGACAAAAGTGGTTCGCTCTCGCAGCACGGCCAAAAAGATGGTGGCTACTTTTGTCTCCAAATCGGGTCACGTGGCTACAATTCCTCTTGATGACCGTAGAACAGTCAATGCCGATTGGTATGCAACCATTTGTTTGCCGAGTGTGTTTGGTGAACTGAGAAAAAAAAACCTCAATCATCGCATCATCCTTCACCATGACAATGTCAGCTCCCATACGGCTCGGTTAACAAAGGACTATCTAGACGGTGAAAAATTCGAATTACTGAACCATCCACCATACAGCCCTGACTTAAGCCCCAATGACTCTTTCACATTCCCCAAAATCAAAGACAAGTTACGTGGTAAGCAGTTTCAGGCGCCAGAAGATGCCGTGGAGGCGTACAAAACGGCCATTTTGTCGACCCCACCTTCAGCGTTCAATGAGTGCTTCAAAAACTGGTTTGAACGTATGTAAAAGTACATTTAATATAAGGGAGAATACTTTCAAAAGCAATAAAATTACTTTTGATCATTTTAACTGGATATTTTTTTCTATTCCCGAAACTTTCAGTTTGACCCTCGTAGTTAATAAATAAATAGTCGGCTATCTGATATAGCTAAACTAATCTCGTTCAGTAGGTTTAGTTTAACAAAACCACTCCAGAACTATTAAATAATAGCAATGTGCGGGGATCCGTAACTACTTTAACTATTCAAACGGATCTCAACGAATCCCGGCAGACCACTTAATAACATGAAACGGAGGGCTGATTAACTTAAAACTATGGGGCAACCGATTCATCGAGTGGAGATATGAAAGGTATTACATTCCATAATAAAGTAGATATTAACCGTTTAACATCAGAGGAAATGGTGTAGCAACCTCTTTTGCTACATTTTAATACTGGCCACTAAGATTGGCGCCGCCCGCAGCGCGCGAAAAGTAAATCGCGATCGCTTTTTGTTTTCTTTTTGCTGCGCGCGCTAAAAAACCAACTAAGAGCGCTTATAACTCTGCTTAGTAAATGAAATAAAAAATTACAACCAGTAAATAGTTCTATATGAGAGGAGAAGCTGTAGGCTTAGCACAACAACACGCGCGACTTGTTTCGTATGCGGGATAGACTACCTGTCACGTACTTATGTCTCTAGTTAAACAGTGACAAGTATAGTCTGTCACACGCGCTATTCTACTTACGCTCTGTCGTGCTCGACTTCAGTTTTAGCAGTGTAACACTTCTTGCCCAAAGGAGGCAAGTCAGTAACATCATACTGACTTGCAATTGAGTCTATTTTAAGATAATTATTAAGATTACCTAGATACTAACCTACTTGTTTAAGAACTTTGTAAATAGAAGAGCGGGTCTTCCTGACACAAGTACCCGAGTACTTACTAGGAAGTCCCAACCTTTGCTATTTTAATGTATATCTTTTAAAGAAATAAAGTTTATTATTATTTATTATTATTACTTGCTGTAGTTCTTCTTCGGCCAATTTTGGAAGATGTCGGAACTCGCCGCGGCAATTGCTGAATATTATGGTGTCATCTTGGACAATGCAGTAGAGTAACGATGATAGTGTTCTTGTGTCACCATTTTACCGATGCTTGATCGGTACTTAATTGGAAGTTAGCCTTAGTCCTCGGGTGAGATTTAAATCACTTTGTTAATCCGTTTTAATCTGATTTCAAAACGAAAACCTATTATATACATAGTAGGTACAACAATATGTTGGCACACGCGACTTATTTAATTACGTAACTTATAATCCTCAGTCCAGCTCCGGACTTCACAAATTGTGTTAACGTTGCGATCACGAGCCTGATCCGGATTTCATTTAGATAATTGAATGAGGCTCTATCCTGACTGAGAAAAGGTTCGAGCGGATGACTATAGTTTATGGCCACGAGCATAGCGTTTGAATGCCATTGTTCTTCATGTTGGGGGATGTTGTGAAAAACATACTAATAGTTGATAATGATATAGTACACCAAGGATATAGTAAATCTCAGTTGGCGTGACCGTGTGGCTTAAATTCTATTGAACTCCAAACGCACTGATAGCGGAAGCGGGGCGGCGCTGCGCCGTGGCGTAATGGTACAAACGAAACGCTTATTTCCCGGCCGGTGCAATGTGCGAGCTTTTTCATTTGATTTCGAATATTACAACCGGTACTGTGACGCAACCGCGCCGCGCCGCCCCGCTTCTGCTGTCTGTGCGTGTAGCTTTTTCTTTTTGTAACAAAAATAAAAAGCAGGGTCTTAAACATTGGTTAAAGTACCCAATACCTAACTTTGGCAGGGTTTTAAGCAGTGAGTGTAAATTTCGCGCATCGCTTTTTCCGTGGTAAAGTGATGGGTAAACTTATCTCCTCTGCTTAAAACCTTGCCAAATTGCCTGGAACTGTAGATTAAGTAAAAATGTTATTATTTAGTCAACAGAGGTACACATACTACAACTTACATAGTTTACAAAAAATAGAATAAACATTCAGTTAAAACAAAATTAACAAAACACTAGAAAATACTCAAAATCAAACTAAAAATAAACAAACATTTCTAAATTAGAGGCTTTAGGTATGGTTTCCATCACACAGGCAACTGCTGCAGCAATAGCAAGCTGCTAGTCACAAAAACTCGAATAGTTATTTAGAATATTTCCGCGCATCCCCTGGCCACACTAGTACAAACGCTGACTAGCGTACGATCCCTACCGTCGAGGTGTGATTAATTCCGCACGTTTACCTGATCTGGGCTCCGTAGTTAACTCCCGTTTTACGTTAACAAACTGTGGCCCTTTTTCTTGTGCTTACCTTGTTTGTTCGATCCATCTTGAACGTGGATTTGATTAAACCAATCAGATTGGACGCGGGATCAGGCAGGATCTAAAACAAATTACATGCTGTAGTAATTTATTTAAACATCAAAAGATACGCAGGGTTTTAATGGTTAACATGTATATTTAACATGCCTTATTTTTTTCCCGTATCCCGTGGGTGTCGTAAGAGTTGTCTCTGGGAAAGGGTTAGTGTATTGTGGGCGATGGGCTAGCGACCTGTCACTGCAATATCTCGTTTAACCATCTGGTTACCCTGAAATAGCCAAACGTGGCACTGGATTTTTGAATTCATGTGCTCTGCCTACCCCTCTTGGGAATATAGGCGTGAGAATGTGTATGTATGTTATTTTTTGTGTAATGTCGGGATAGAATAATACTTCTTCATTTCATCCGTGGATGTCTTTAGAAGCTACTAAGGATATAGGTTTAGATATACTTTAGGTGACAGACTAACCTGTCACTATTATACCTCTACCATCTGTTCTTAAACCTAAAATTATGCTAGAAGTGGCTGCGAAGCATTAAATAGATATGGTTTTTTCTATGTCGTTTTGTGTGCTCACCTAACTCATTTGGGAACATAGGCGTGATTGTATGTATTTAGGTCTCTATATTCGTCAATATATAAAGCTTCTATCGTTAACAAGCTGTGCAATTGGCCAGTAATAACGCGGTACATGAATATTATATGTTATGGTATTTATAGAACTTCAAGGCTTGACTTATGGCGCGAGTCACACGGTATCTATGCCACATGGTGAACTAAATTATAATAAATATAGTTTCTTTACCGTTTTAATGACCAGCCTTAGTAAAGACAGATCCGTTAGTTGATAATTAGTACAGGTACAATAAAAAAAGATACCGATATTTCAATCGATACAATATCGCCAATTTTGCAATGAACTGAAGAGAGTTTAAACTAGAAGTACAAGTACCCGAAACTGACAAGCATGTATGACAAGATTGATAAATGTGGATGAAGCAAGCAAGCAACATAAAACTATCATCAGATTCATTCATGACATAACATGTGTCGTTTGGCAGCAGCAGTCGCCATGGCTCCTAGATGAAGGGCTTCGAATTAGCCCGAAACATGTCGAGCTAAACTCGATTTAAAACGTGAGTTATCTGTAACTATGCATTTTTCAAGATGAGTAAGTCTCACAGTAGGTTAATAATGTTCAATTTTAAAGGTTTAATGTAATGTCATAATTTTGTAGTAAAATTCAAACAGCATAGGTAACACCAATGCAAAACCGGGGCAAAGTTGCTAGTAATTAAGAAGTAAAGAACTAAACGCTTATAATTACGCTAACTTGCGTTAAGTTAAGGTACATTAGCCCCTTACAACATAGCTTTCTCTTAAAACCCCATGAACGCATTAAACAACATAGCCTGTCTTAAAAGCCAGAGCGCATTAATCGTTATCCAAACATTTTTCCACCCTTAATCAATTTCCTCAGTGTACGCACCGTTTGTAATTGCAAAATTAATAGGCGAGTAATTGGGCGAACGCCACTGCTGCGTCTGGAGGCGCTGGTATTGACTGCCAGTTAATTAGAGAGCCTTGGAACAATGTGGGACAAACGGGGCGCGGAATAACTGGCTACGGGCATAGAGGCGATAGTGCAGAGTGTACGGATTCTACACTCAACTGAGTGGTGTATTCTAGATTCTGCACAATCTTCTTAGACAATTGAATAAATTGTTGTGCAGAATTACTGATATTTATTTGGGAACTTACTTAAAATCAAAACATTACCAGACTCTCAGACGCGCCATTTTTGTTTCATCCTATTCTCGATTCTGCATAATATTTACAGACAGCTGAGTAGACTGTTATGTAGAATTAGTGAAGGTTTTTTGAGAATCTACTTATAGGCAAAATACTGACTGACTCTCAAACACTTCTTTATTGTTTTGATAAGAGTTTTTGGGCTCTACCTATACCGTGCCTGTGAGGGTAAGCACCGTTTGTTATTGCAAAATTAATAGGCGAGTAATTGGGCGAACGCCACTGCTGCGTCTGGAGGCGCTGGTATTGACTGCCAGTTAATTAGAGAGCCTTGGAACAATGTGGGACAAACGGGGCGCGGAATAACTGGCTACGGGCATAGAGACGATAGTGCAGATTGTACGGATTCTACACTCAGCTGAGTGTTGTATTCTAGATTCTGCACAACGTTCACAGACAACCGAGTAGATTGTTTTTTTTGTTTTAAACTTTCGCGATTCTCACTCATATTTATATGTATGTACGCGGGACTTAATCACCGTTTTATTTACCTTCTCGACGTTTCGGCCGCGTTACAGCGACCGTGGTCACGAGTTGACTCATACTGAGCCGATTGAACCGAGTAGATTGTTCTGCAGAATTAATGAAAGTTTTTGAGAACCTACTTATAGGTAAAACATTATCTGTCTCTCAGAGATGCCATTATTCTTTCATTCTATTCTCAATTCTGCATAACATTCACAGACAGCCGAGTAAAGCATACTTTAAAATATTTCGTTAGTCGCCTCTTACGACATCCACGGCAGAAATAGAGTGGTTTTATTCTAAACCTAACACCACATTGGTAACTAAGACTCTAAGATTGGTACTTGGGAAATAATTTCAAGTTTAAGGTTTTCGTCATTTATTTAAACAACAATCAACTATCTAAACACCTCATCTATAAAAGTTCTGTATCACGTTTTTTATTACACATATGAAATACAAACGACTGTCGCGTCTACACTTTTCTCATCAAGTTACCGTCTGAACAGTTGGTCGCATCGAACGTTCTGCATCATAACCAACATTTATTATTGTTAGCGGCAAAATTACAGTCGCTAAATAATTGTTTTGTTTCATGAAAAAAAACACAACATCCCGCCTGTGTTCCCAAATGGAGTAGGCAGAGCACACAAAACTCTGAATAAACAAAACCATGACTCTTTTCGCGCTTCACGGCCACCTCTTGCAATTTTTTAGGTTTAACCTGTCGTCTGCGTCTGATAAGGATCCCAAAAGTACCCGTCGTATGTGTATGATAAGGATCAGTATCATACGACGTTTTCGAATTTTTGCGAGATTGATCCTTATCAAACACAGACGACAGGTTAAGTTAAGAGATACAATAAATTTAATATACTCGTAGGTTGTTGGCTAGTCGCCTAAAGCAACCTAACCTAACCTATTTGCCAAGTCACCTCTTATGACTCCCATGGAAGAAACGGAAAGGTGCTATTCTAAACCCGACACCACACACTTAGACGTAATGAACATGATTAAAATTATTGAATAAATGAACATGATGTTACACTGTAGACATAATGGTCTAGCAACTTATCACTGTATTGTTGTGCACGGATCATTAACTAATTAGGTATGTCCATTTATCTTCGTAGTTTAAGCACTTTTTTATCTTTAGGTCAGTTGCCTCATAAATTTTTTTTATTAATAGTTTATGAACCAATCCCCGTGGTTCCAGGTATCATTCGTGACCCACGGGCCACCGGTTGGGAACCAACGATCTAGACAAGGTAAACAATAGAAACTTCGTCTAGTTTAAGAGGAAATGGAGCGGTCATATTTTGTATGGAAACGTAGTCCCCTGATTCCTCGCTGGATATTACCCGTAGAACAATG
>BHDV01041219.1:183787-200980 GCA_005406045.1 Adoxophyes honmai | reverse complement strand
AAAATATGCCTACAGATAATTATGAGCAATGATGTTGGTAATACAAATTTATATACAACAAATTTATAAGCAAAAAAATTATGATCAAAAAACGTTAGTACGAAAAATAATATGACAAGTAATGTTATGTGAGCCAATATGGACCCAAAAATACCTTAACCTATTTCCTTAGTCGCCTCTTACCACATCCACGGAAAAACTAGAGAGATGTTATTCTAAACCTAACACTACACAAAATAGTTACTGGTTATCAAAAAACTCAACTCGATTAGAAAAATCGACCTCACGATCGATTTAATGAAATCGAACATCCAGAAGTTAAAATAAGAAGTTATCTGAAAAGGCACGTTCCTGTTATTGCTCAAGAATTTCCAAACAAACGTGGCCGGAAGTTAGTGCTGGCCTGAATTTATTTCAAAACTCTACAGCGCGTTCAACAAAATGTTATCCTGACTGTACTGGGGCTCGCAAGTGGAAGAGACCTTTTTTATTTTTAGTAAAGAATGTACAGTAATTACTTTTTTTTCTTATAAACAAGCGTTATTGTTTGTTAGAATAAAACTGTTGATGATTGATTTGGTATAGATGTACAGTTAAAATTCCATGTTTTATTGTGTCCAAATGGAAGGCCTATGTTCAGCATGCAGTAGACGTCTTATAACTGAGTTAGATGATGATGACGTATAAAAATATCTGTTCCCAAGTTCTTACGTCTTGGAATAGGTTAGTAATTTATAAAAAGAAATGTCATAATATTTTGGGAGAGAGTCCAGGCAGATGCTATGCCTCGGGACCGGAGTCCACAGCGAGGAAGTCGGAAGTTGTATTATGCAACCGAACGTCGAAACTCCGTCAGCGGGATGTAGGATTGTTATTTGATAGTTGGGTATACCTTGACGTTTAGAGTAGAAGTTCGCCTATTCGACAATAGGTGGCGCTAGGGTGGTACACCAGGCCCCTCTTGAGACCGGAGATTGGTATGATTTTGATTGCTGTCTGTGCGTCTTGTGGGCGCTTGCAAAGTTTCCACGAGCTTCCTTGGCGAGTTTTTATGCTTCGTAAACCTATAACGATAAGTCGGACAGCGGTGAGTTGCTCCAATCCAAACTAATCAAATCAATCAAAGATGGTAAGTCGGTGAGTCCTATAAATGCAGCTACGTTCCGTCCGCGTTGGACTGCGTAGCAATGTAGGAGAGGATTTGCAGAATGTAGACACCAGGCAAGGAGGTTAGCAACATGCTAGTGGCGTACAGAATGGTAAGTCTGGCTTCTTGTGAGATAACATCTTCGCCATAATACCTAAACGTTGGAAGGTTGGGTTTAATGTCCAGATTGGTGGTCACCAAAGTAAGAAAGGACTCTATTAGAGAGATCTCTCTCCAGGCTGATGTTATACCTGGGAACCGGAGTCCACAGAGAGAAATTAATAGAATATACTGAAAAGTTCAAGTGAAAAAAACATAAACTTGTCTGAACCTTTTAAAAAGTTAAATTTATTCTCCTATTCTTGTACCGTCTTATACAATATTCGAAATTTACCGTCAAAAAACTTCAATGAAAATCCAGTAACACGCTGTACGTGGTTGTCAAACATTTTACGAATAACGATATTTACTTTGAATGAAAGTTTTAACACGCTTTTCTTTGGAAACATTTTCAATTTTACAAACACAGGTTGGGTTCATTTTGCGAAAGTGGAATGTGTTTGCATAAGACGTTTGTTGACTTGAATTTCATTTAAAATAACAGTACCATTAGATTAGACAGTCAAGAGATTAGGTGGATTCGTTTCGATTTGATTCGTGACCCATTATCGGGGGCAACAGACTTCTACTAAGTCACTGCCGTAGCGTGTTGGTGATAGGTATCTATTGATCTAAAACATGTCGAGCTAATCTTGATAAAAGGTGAAGAGGATATCCATTTAATTTTACTACTTACAAATACGCGTGAACTTTTGCCAATTTCAAACGAAAACGTTCCATTTTACGCACTCTAGAAAATCCTACATTATAGCAAATCATAAAACCGAAAGAAATTTAGGACAAAGGCAAAATATCAATGTAAAAACGCAATAAAATATGGCCTTACTTCTTGGGTCCATAACAACGTAATTTATATGCGGTCCAGTGCGATCTGGTACCCTATAAAAAGCACCTAATGGTTCTTTCTGCCTTTCTGTCGAGAATCAATCCATTGGCAGAACGATAAAACTGTGAACAAGTGGAGTAAGGCTGTGTTCAGATGGCGGGAGGGAAAGAGAGATTAAAACGGCCAAGTTTCGAGGCATTTCGGAAAAGAGCGCATTGCACGTTGATTGCTTGGTAAACGCGTATATTTATGCGTTTTCGTGACTTCCAAATCGCTTTCAAAAGATTCGCAGGCATTTGAACGCATATGCGTTTACAGCTTTTGAAGAAGAAGAAAGTAGGCAGTGGATGGCAGTGAATGTGTTAAGATATGCTTTAGACTACAGGCTAGCAACCTGTCACTTCACTGTTATACTTTTTTCATTACTTTATTAACCTGAAACCATGCTAAAAGTGCCTCCGAAACGTGAAATATTACTGGTTTTGTGTTTGTAATGTTTTGTGTGCTCTACGAAGCACGTTTGTTGCATTTGGGACCACTTTTGCAGTGTAGGTTTCAAGTTCAGGACACTCACGGTAGAAATAGAATTATTCATTAATACCTCTCCATTTTTTCCGTGGATGCCGTAAAAGGCTACTTAGATAGGTTAAGTAATATTTTAGGCGACAGGCTAGCAACCAGTCAGTGCCACTTTTTGGTCCTCATTCATAAATTAATTAGCACGAAAATTTTTTAATCCGACTTTCAACAACTACCCTCACTAAACATCAACGCGATATAAACGCTTAAAACAAAACGTTCAAGTATGCCCTCACCCCACCTTCAGAGGTAATAAGTGGTGTCACAGAAAACTTATTTCTCCCCTTCAACAGCTAACGCTTTAAAAACAGTAAGTTACGTAACTGGTAAAAGTAGATAACAATTGGCAATCAACGTGCGATCGTCTGGAATGTGAGCTCACTAGATGGTGAAAGAGTGGTAACTAAGCATTTAGTAAACGTGCGTACACATTCCAAAGAAACGCAAGTAGAAAGATTGACAGTGTCAGTCTCTGATTTATTTTTTGCTGTTTGAATGCGAATGTTTGATATTTTTAACCAACTTCCAAAAAAAGGAGGAGGTTTTCAATTCGAATAAAATTAATATCAAAGTATTTAGTTACAAAAAAGCGTCTTTGATGCCTTTGAGATACAAAGCATTTATTCATGTTGACATTAAAATAAATCTTCGAAGTAATGCCAACAAAGGTAAATCACATGTCAGACATTTGTGTACGGTTAAATACTATGTATCTTTGTAATGTTCTTTATGTGATTATTTTTCTATAAAAGCTTATAATGTAGCCTAAATAGGTGTAGGCTAAAAAATATATTTTTAGCTATGAAATGACAAATACACAAAAATAATTTCCTCTTTGTTTTTTTTATTAGGTATTTATCGCTTAAAAATGATTCATTTTACTTGTGGTCTATCCCATATTTTACTTGTTTTCTACTATGTAGTGACTAACAATAGCGAAAGGGCAGAGCACAGCTTAAAAACAAGCAACATTTTTAACCATACCGTACTGTTTATCCAAGGAACACTGCGTCTCGCCCTAGAGGGTAAAAGTGGGGCCTCGACGTATTTGGATTCCGTCACGAATTGTACGAATGATTTATCCGAAACGAGAGGAAGAGTGCCCGGAGATAAGACGTGACAAATCAGGGCCTGAACCCACGGCATATCTCTATTTACAATTCTGTTGAGTTGACGACTTTTTCCTCGTCCTTTTATTGAACTTTACTGTGGATAATGGAATAAGAAGTTATATTGGGATGGTTGCGGAGCCGCTTTGTGTCCAAGACTGGGCTAGGATTTGTAATTCATGAACAGGGTTTGCTAGATCCCTGAAGATTCTTTAGTAAAGATTTTGAATTGAAGATAACATTACGGTGTTGGTTGTAGAATAATTTAGACTTCTACGTTTCTTCCGTTGTTGTTGTAAGAGGCGACTAAGTAAACAGGTTTATGTATGCTTTAGGCGACAGACTAACAACCTATCACTATCATATACTACTTCTTTCATCAATGTTTCAACCAGTGGCTACAAAACGTGAAGCAGTCATAGTTTTAATAATGTAACGTTTTGTGCGCTCTGCCTACCACATTTGGGAATACAGAGGTGACGTGTGTACGTGTACCTACAATCTTTTTAGGGTTCCGTACCCAAAGGGTAAAGACGGGACCCTATTACTGAGACTTCGCTGTCTGTCTGTCCGTCTGTCTGCCCGTCTGTCACCAGGCTGTATACAGCTAGAGAGTTGAAATTTTCACAGATGATGTATTTCTGTTGCCGCTATAACAACAAATACTAAAATCAAAATAATAATAATAATGAAGGGGGCTCCCATGGAAAAAACATGTTTTTTTGCTGTTTTTGGTACGGAACCCTTCGTGCGCGAGTCCGACTCGCACTTGGCCGGTTTTTTATATTTTAAACTTAAGGCGGGCATGCAGTCACTACGTTTCGTACTTACATTTAGCATAACTTTAGATTTAAACAGATGAAAGAGTCGTGCTAGTGACGGATTGCTAGCCTGTCGCCTAAATCGTATCTAAACCAATTTCCTTATGATCCAGTCAATAAAGACGAGTTAAAGGGGTTACCTGGAACGTTTTCCGGGAGTTTTGAAAATTGGTGAATTTATAGATTTTGATGTGCTCTTTCCGAATTTCAACTTTGCCACCTCGTATCTTTGCCGCTAACGCCGCCATATTGGAAAAATGGCGCGTAACAGCAGTTTTTTGACAATATCTCCTGTCTGACTCATTTTACGATAAAACAGTGTATTACAAAATAAAACTAGAGGCAATTTCCTACAATTTGTGTCTTAGTGTTTATTTGATAAAGTCAATAGTTTTTGCGTACGAGCGCCACAAAGTACACTTCGCAAATTGTGTTGGTAAGCGCATAACTCAACAACGCCTGGACCAATTTGGCCAATTCTTTTTTTAACATGTTTGTCGAAGTTCAGGGAAAATTTATACGGTAAGAAAGTATTAAAAATATCGAAAATATTGTTATCCTATACAAACTTTATCGACTCGAAAAAACAGTAAGCACCGTAGGATTTCAGACATCTTACGCGTTTTTGGTAAAATGGTTTCTAGTTTAGCTCAAAAAAGACGCAAGCGCCGCAAAATTTCATACGTCTCACGCTTTTTTGCGAGCAAAATAGAAGTACCTATTTCGTTCATTATACGAGCACTGAAGTCGGTAAAGTGTTAGTTTCTTTCATATTGTTAATGAATTAGCCCTTAGATATTTATAACTCCCTAAGATATGGCTGTCAAAACCTCTATTGAATGACAAAAGACAAGCTGAGTTTTTCGTGGAGTAGTGTTAGCGTACACTTTGTGGCGCTCGTACGCCAAAACTATTGACTTTATGAAATAAGCACTAAGACAAAAATTGTAGGAAATTGTCTCTAGTTTTATTTTGTAATAGACTGCTTTATCTTAAAATGAGTCAAACAGGAGATATTGTCAAAAAACTGCTTTCACGCGCCATTTTTCCAATATGGCGGCGTTAGCGGCAAAGATACGAGGTGGCAAAGTTGAAATTCAGAAAGAGCACGTCAAAATCTATAATATTACCAATTTTCAAAACTTCCGGAAAACTTTCCAGGCAAAACTACCCACTGATCACACTATTAGTCGCCTTTTACGATATTCACGGATGAAATGACGTGATGTTATTCTAAACACGAGGAGATTTTATTGTACAGGATTCCCAATGAAATTGAATAGTATTAATTTTATGACATAAGATATTGATGACTGAGCAAAATAAGATTTTAATGTTGATCATGGTTCAGCAACCCGCGGCCCGCGAAGATTGTATTTTTAATTTAATTCTTTTTAATATGTTATCCTACTCTATCAAAATCATACGCAAGCGTGGCCCATCTACGCCATTTTACCGGTCTGTGCTCTTCTCTGCAAATAGGTTACCACTAAGGTAGATCAGTGTTGCCAACTGAAAAGCGTAAAGGTGTAATAATTAGCAATCACATGTGAAGCAATGATTCTACGGGCTATTTCGTCTAATTTCATGTAACATTTTGCCGCACCTAAGCCTTAGTTTTCATCACTTGGTTGCTATACACATTATCCTCCGTAGATAGAGCTCAATAGACTTAATTTAATGTACGCAACGTTTATTGGAAGCAAATTTTCTTCTCACTTTTCCTCTATTCGGAGGAAAGTACTAATAATAGCTAAATAAACTTTCTGAGAGCCACTTAAGCGATTTTCGATACCAAAAACTCGAAGCACTTCAAACTCTCGAACGCTCTAAGTACCATTGGAGGATGCAAACATTTAGTTTTGCAAGTTGAAAAAATATTTGCCTAGTTGTAAACTTCACGGTTCGTCCCAAGGGCGGAAAGCTTGGGCGCCTGATTCTTGTGAATAGCAAAGTGTTCGGATCAAACGGATTATCTTTCAAGTAGGCGCTTTTGGGATTTTGCGTCGCATGGAAACCATGTTTTTGTGGACAGTTTCAAAGCATTTTTTCTATAAATATCGAGCATTTGAATTATTTTATTATAAGGTAAATGCACCAATGCTCGACGCCTCAACGCCCAGTAGATGAGACCCATCTGTCACGTGTCTTACTATGACATAAGGTTGTAAGACAAGTGTTGGGTCAGTGTCGAGCACCGGACGTTTACCTTACTCGAATAGAAAGATCATTCTCTATGCTGATGCCTGGGAATATTGTACAGAATCGCGAATAGGTAGAAATAATAATAGCATAAGTTAAATAAGTAGGTACCCAAAGTTTGGCCATTCACTTTTATTACCATTGATTGGGTTAGGGCTGAAAATGCCGATAATTGGAACAGCGTAGGAACTGGGTCCTTTACGTTACTTGAGCGATTATTCGAGCAATTCATCAACCCCATTCGTCTGGTTGTATATGAATCGGCTGCTGATTTTGATATCATTTTCGATCGTTTCTTAGAGTAGTATTTACAACAGATAACTTAACAACTGTTTCGGAGTATTAAGACATATTCCAGAGAAATGAGACGGTTAAAACGCTCGAACAATCAACTACTTATAGTCTAAGGCCTTTCCTACATAGAGCTACACAAAAGTGACGAAACTGTTTATTAATAATTACAATTAAAAATCAGACGAAACGAAACTCAGTTTAGCAGTTTTGTTGCTAAAAGTGTCTTTTGTTAAAAAAAAATGGGTCCCTAAAATTATTTAATCAAAAGTTAAGTTAAGTACCTACTTATCGATACTTCGCTAGTCACTAAATCTAGAGCTAAAGTTCTCACTTCTAGCGACAAAGACGCTAAATTGGCTACAGTAACAGAAACTCGGGTTACCAGTAGCGTGGCTACTGGCACGCTGCGTCTTTCTTGACCAGAGCGTCTAGTTATCACGGCATTGTATGGACCACGGCAGTTGTGCAAAGGTTCCGCTGGCGGCGCTGTCACAGTTTCCATACAATTTTGGGATAACTCGCAAACGAAATCGTTATCGAATTCATCATCGTTTTCATTACTCTAGACGCTCTGGTTAGTAACTAACTGGAGACTGTGCGACGTGAGCGAACTTCTAGACACTATGTATGGTCGTCTCACAACATTATGGTCTTTCACGTTGGTCAGTTTGTTCATTGTAACTTCAATGTTAATGACAATGTATGGACGGTGACGCTCTAGCAACTCTTTAGTAATTTCAGTTTGTAACGAGTTCTTTTTGAGTAGTTTCATATGAGAAAAACCTAGAGATTCCTGCAACAAAATGTATCCCTCCAAGCGACTCGGTATCAGAAAAAGGCAACGGACACCCAGGCAACGGACAATCTCTATTGTTGTTTTGATTAAATTTCGACAGGGTGATGCAGTGAAATTGCTCCTTTTATGCAGTAAGGGAAAAATTGGAGCGGACAATGTACCGTCCCCTACGCTGGGGGTAAACAATTGAGTGATTCCGCTAGATGCACGGTGTGATACTTGAACCAATATGTTGACTCTGTTGCTGGGCTAATGGTTCATTGTTAACATTGTTTTTGTCGAAGGTGTAGGTAGCTTCCATGCCAAAACGATGAAATAGTAGGAATGTACACGGCGCCGAAAATATTTTTGTTTTTGTGTTACAATAACGGTGTTTTATGGAATAAATAAAGCAACTGGATTAAAATATCGTTCTATTTAATGCGTCGGTTAGAATATGAATAAACATAGGACATGTTTTCTTCGTAATTTAGACAAATAGTTGAAATAGGTAAAAGTACTCCAAATGTTTTAGGTTCAAACTTCAACAAACTGTAAACTTAAGCAATTCGCTTTCGGATGAAAAAAACACATCAAAATCGATTAACATTCAGATACACACAGAAGAAGTTTCTGGTTGAGTTTATTACCAATTTACACGATGTAAAGTTATTGATCTTAAACTCACTGAATCAGTTTGTGGTACTCCGCATAGATGGCGTTAGCAGTCCCTCGTTGAATGTTAGCTTTATCAAAGTGAAATTGAAATCTCAGATGTGTTTCTTTATTTGGATTAAGACATAAAAACACTACCTACTCTACACTGGGTAAAGTGCAAAATAACACAAACACATAAACATGATTGATGAATCCTGAATACATCCCACTGCTGAGCACAGACCTCCTCCCAGTACAAGAGGACGTGTGCCCAGCTACGATTTGGAATAACATTAAATATATCGTGGTAAATATAAAATTATAGCACAAAAAAAATAGAAAATTGTAAAGGTGCTTAGCCCCTATGACTTGAACCCACGACCCTCGGCAAGAGAGGCTAAAAGTCAAACTGTATTTATAAATAAATACAAAAACATTAAACAACACAGTGATTTTAGTATTTTAGCGTTAAATAAGGGTTTGCAAAAAATGACATCCTTACTTGCATTGTTTTACATATTTTTTATCACGCTCGTGACAACGAATTTTACGGAATTTTAAATAAAGATGGCAATCTTATAAAATACGGATAACTCACGTTTTAAATAGAGTTAAGCTCGACATGTTTCGGCCTAATCGTAGCTTTTCATCTAGGAGCGGCGGCGGCTGCTACTGCCAAACGCGCACTGCGCGCCACCGCTCTCTTCGTGCGACTCGATGAAGAACGACTAGATGAAGGGCTACGAATTAGCCCGAAACATGTCGAGCTAAACTCGATTTAAAACGTGAGTTATCCGTATTTTATAAGATGAGTGAGTCTCACGGTACTTTAATGTTTAAAGATGGTAGGTAATATTTTTTTATTTACACTTTCTATTTCTGACTGATACCATACACCTCTAAACTTACCATTACTGTCTTGTAGGAATTATTGTTTGACAACACTTGTATAGAAATAAAAAGAAAAAAAAAACTTACGCATTGCAATAATTGCGAGCTAAACTTTTGCTACACCAAATGAGAAGAATGTCAAAACATAATTATGAGCAACAAAGTGGTCGCAAACGAATCATTAAACAGCACAATTTCGATCTGTAACGGTCCAGCGCCCGATGAGTGTCCAAATGGACCTTGTCCCTGAGTTGCGGAACGCTTTCTTCATCACAATCGAGACTATAAATAGAGAAAATAACTAACATCAATCACAAAACAAACCCGACCAACAATGAAGTTGGTTGCAGTTGTAGCACTGTTCTGCCTAGCGGCGGCCTGGGGCCGTCAGGTAGAAACCCAAGATCTGGTGCCTGCTGAAAGCAAGGGCCACCACCACGAATCAGGAGGCGGCAAGGAACACCACGCCCATCACCACCACGAGCACGGAGAAAAGGGACACAAGGGACACAAAGGACACCACCACCATCACAAGGGCGACCACGGAGACCACGGCAAACACCACCACCACGAACACCACCACGAACACGGCGGCGGACACAAGAAACACCACGACGAACACGACCACCACGGACACCATCACGAGCACGGGCACCACCACAAGGGAGGTAAACATGGCCACCACAAACACCACGATAAGGGCGAGAAAACCGACGGCTACCACAAGAAGTACCATAAGGATCACTTCCATAAGGACCATCACTTCTACGATGACCACCATGACGAGGGCAAGCACCATAAGCACGGAGACCACCACGGACACCATGAGAAGAAGGGAGGCGGCCACAAGAAGGGTGGACACCATGAGCACGGACACCATGAACATCATCATGGCAAGCATGGTCATCACGACAAGCATCATTATGACGAAGATCACAAAGGCCACAAAGGACACCACGGCCACGAGGAGCATCATCATCATCATCATGACCATGGCAAGAAGGGTGGCCATCACGACGGAAAAGAGTGGGGATTCCATCATGGAAAGCACTGATCTCAAACCAAAGCAAAGCTGTGATATAGATTTATTTATATAAGTATTTGTTACGGGTTTTAGATGTAGCCACGTTTATAGTTGTACGTTCATTGTTGACTATTTTTTATGTATTGCGTTTTGTTTCTTTCGTACCCAGTTTCGTTTATTTTGTAATGTTTTGTAAATAAAAGAATTTCAATATAACTTTGTTGATTTCGTTTGATTTAGAGGTTCGAAAGAACCATTTTTATTTAAATATCATAAGAATCAAGCACTCACCATTAGATAGATATAATTATCTACAAAGCCTCATGTCACAGTAATCATACCAGCTGTCTTACCCTTCCCACAGGAACAGAACAGTGCAAGCACTTCTGCTTTGCGACAGAATGAGCGGGTAAGATCATCAACAAAACTCGTCTAATATTATTTACTAAAACTTTTAAATTTTCAACCTAAATCCCAAATTGATTTAGGTATAACTGGTCTACGATAAAACTAGTAGTCAATAGAGCAGTAAAACTAAACTAAAGAGAACACATGGGACCGCAAAATATGCATGCAGCTCGCAGTTTTATAACTAAACCAATTTGTATTCGAAATCCCCGAGCTTCGTAGTGATGTTCCGTGAATTCGGTTTCGGCGTGAATTGTTAAGTATTTTGAAATAAGCCATTAAGGGCACTTAACGGTTTTTAAAGCTCTAAGCTTTGGTAATGACCAGAAAACTGTTTTGTTGCTGATTGTGTTAATTATTATAAAAAAGTAACATAAGTAGGTAAGTGGACACTTTCATTTGTTAACTGTGATTGTGTACCTATTCCGTCAGTCAGATGATTAAAAAATATTTCACAAACACATTAATACAAGCAAAATAACGAAAATTCAATCGTTTTAGCCTCTTCTAGCATACTTTTAGATTTTAAATAAAGGGTTGAATAATAACCCAAATAAGCCAAAAGTCTACTTATTTATAGTTTACCTATTCGCGATACGACGTAGTTTATTACCTCTTCTTTTTGCTGTTTTAGATATCCAAAAAATAGTTTCATTCAAAATGAATATTTCTTTCATTTATTGCATGGACACATCATTGCTTGACAACAACATTTTATAGCAGTTTTAAATCTCACTCGTTTTACTTTAAAGAATAGCAGTATGTAGGTATACGTATTTGTAAAAAAATAAGTCACTTACCATGAAGCTACAGGGTCAAATCATCTTGGTATACTCATCATCACAAAATTTTATTAAAATCATGACACTGTAAAAATTAACAAAGCCGAAAATCTCTTCCGAACAACTACACCAACGAATAAAATAACTACAAGTAAAACCATACCTAACCGTACCATTAAAACTACACCTATATTGTTTCACAGAAACCATAAATCGGTTTCAGCCGTCCAATCTACCGTAAAATCTGGTATCGTTCCTCCCTAGCAGAGGCTTGTTTCAGCTGCAACATAAATATGTAATTGTGTTGCTTCACCGCAACCATTTGTACCGTTCTTGTATTTGTGTTTGACCTTAGCACCTACTTACCTATGTAATGTAATGAAGTTAATATCCTGACAGATTGCTAGTCTGTCGCCTAATTTATAGCTTAAGCTAATTCCTAAGTGTTATTCGCAATTTGCAACCGAAAACCCCACTGTAAATTATCACACGAATATTATTTTAATTTTATTCCATTGTCTTTTAAACTTTTATAGCAGGAGACGGAGTCTTGGAAACTCTCATAAGATGGACTGTTGATCTGTTGATCTGAAAACACGCCCAAACCGTCTCGCGCTCTGGATTAACTACCTGTCTTTTTCTGACGTGTCTTATTAGAAAGTGACAGATATAGTTTTTCTTGCGCGTAACTCTACTTGCGCCTTGCTGTGCTAAGCCGGCTGGTCAAGGTCACTGGAAGTGGATGGATGGTTGCGCTAGGCCAATGACCTTTCATAATGGCGATCTTTGAATGAGGCCTAATGTAATAATCCGTACCAATATATAAATGTGAAAGTGTGTTTGTTTGTTTGTTTGTTTGTTTGTCCGTCTTTCACGGCTAAACGGAGCGATGGATTGACGTGATTTTTTAGGTAGAGATAGTTTAGGGCACGGAGAGTGATATAGGCTACTTTTATCCCGGAAAAAATTGATGTTCCCGAGGGAAAACAAAAATATAGTTTGCTTGGTAGATCGATATCGACCGATGATAGATCGATATCGATCGATAACCGATCGATAGATGATAGATCGATGGCGCCGTGTGTCGTTTGAAACGAGAAGTTTTCTTATAGTTGTGCTTTATACCGCAATATAACCGAGTTCCACGCGGGCGGAGCCGCGGGCGGAAAGCTAGTATTAATTAAAAATGTTTTACTATTCGATTTATTATTCAAGTATTTAATAATTTTAAAAGAATACATTTTTACTTTGAAGCTGCTGTTTAATGTTTATATTTCATTTAAAACACCCCTAAATTGTAATTAACTGGATTTAATAAAAAAAGAGTAATTTTCATGTAAATCAAACTTGCAAATCTTATGGTCGGTCAAGAGTTTACGGTTCATAAATGAACACAATGACGAAAATATGATAATTACCTTTTTGTACCTATCGAGATCACTAACCTACCATGCGAAATATTTTTTTATGTAGCTGAAGTGTACGCAAACTAAAATTAAGAATCAGAAACATCGACTCTAGGGACGAGCGGATACGCAGGGATAGCTCTGAAAACATCGATGTTTGTATCGATGCGTTAATTTGAAATAGGTAATTAATTCCAAGAATACACAAGAAGTCATAGTAAATGTCTGTAATTTTTACAGAGACGCATTTTAAAATATACTTTTAAATTAAAAACATTTTGGCCAAATTTACATTTTATAAAATGACAATACCTAAGTAGTTTCAGTTACAACGTGACATATCAGTTAGTAAATAATTTAGTCTTTGTATGTCTTTGTATATTATCTATGATTTACAACCTACTAAATTTTGATACATACACATACATAAAACTACCGTGAGACTCACTCATAGTGAAAATTAACGAATTACTCACGTTTTTTATACCGAGATTAGCTCGACATGTTTCGGATCAATCCGTGATCCATCATCTGGAGCTACGCGCCACGGCAGCTGATGTCGAGCTAATGTCGGTATAAACAACGTGAGTAATTCGTTATTTTTCACTATACACATACATCACGCTTGTCGTTACTTTTAGCATAATATTAGGTTTATAATTTGCCTGTGTGGTGTCGGGTTTGAATATCACTTCTCTATTACTTCCATGGATGCCGTAAGAGGCGGCTAAATAAATCGGTCGGGGTGTGCTTAGACTAGCAACCTTTTATTATTAAAAAACAAAAACCAAAAAGCCGCTACCTATGTCACGTTTTGTGTGCTCTACCAACCCCATTAAAACCGGCCAAGTGCGAGTCGGACTCCCGCACTGAGGGTTCCGTACAAACCGATTACAACGCCATCTAGTGACAGATTTTCGAACTAATGATAAATTTTAACTTAATTTAATAAAAAAAAAACTACTTGTTAGATTTTGTTCAAACCAATTTTCGTTGATAGTTTTTATAGTAATGTACATCATACATTTCTTTTAGATTTATCACTCTGTTATTTTAGAAGTTAGAGGGGGGGGACACAACTTTTTCAACTATGGAAGCGTCTGTCGCGCAAACTATTCACTTTAGAAAAGTATGATGTTAGAAACCTCAATATCATTTTTAAAGAGCTATCCATAGATACCCCACACGTATGGGTTTGATGAAAAAAATTTTTTTGAGTTTCAGTTCCATGTATGAGGAACCCTAAAAAAATATTGCTTTTTTTTAAATTTTGTGTCACAATCTTAATGCGGTTCACAGAACCCATCTACTCACCAAGTTTTATTAGTATAGTTCTCATAGTTTCGGAAAAAAGTGGCTGTGACATACGGACAGACGGACAGACGGACAGACGGACAGACATGACGAATCTATAAGGGTTCCGTTTTTTTGCCATTTGGCTACGGAACCCTAAAAAAAACGCAGGCGTGATTGTATGTATGTATGTATCGACCGTGTTAAGTGGCGTGCCATAGGAGTGCCCTAGGTATGTCCAGCAGTGGAAGAATATAGGCTGATGATTCGATATCAATTCGATAATTTCATTAATCGACTACTAAGATTGCCATCCCTAGTAACTAAGCACAAACACCAATAGCGAAATATAAGAAAAGTAGTTAACGGTAATGCAGTTCCGGGCACTTGCCTCTAACACAGTACATTTACTCGCAGTGGTATTAATGTGATATTCATTTACACTATAGTATATTTTTTACATTATATTCAAAATGGAGAGGTGTTAATTTTGAACCCGACAACAAAATAAACTGTAGTTAAGAGTAGACAACTAATAAAATATGAGTGACATGAGTTTGGAAAGTATTGGAGAAAAATCATAGTTTCCGATAAAATAATGCATTAGATAGAATACTTTATTTACTTAATTACATTTTTTAATATAATTTAATGAAACATTGTACCTAATTATGATGTCAGATACAAGTAATTCACAAAAGAATCGTCAAATTGTAGCCAATGGTTACGTAATAAATAATAAAAATAGTCACATGTTAAATAAGTAGATACTTATGTCAAGATCTTATTTTATTACTATTTCAAAAAACGACGTTTTTGAATATTTATATTATTATGTCAAAATAAAATCAGATCACCCATAAAAGTCCAAGTCATTAAAAGAGTATAAAAAAGTAACGATAACAATAATAAAACAAAAATAAGAAGAGTACAGAACTTATGTCATAAAAAATAGATTCACAAAAGTACCTATCGTGAAAATGTAAATAATAACAAAATAAAAATAGTGTCATTATAAAAATTAACAACTCGCACCGTGATGTCAGTTCTCAGATCACGAAGTAAAGTTTGACCGTGAAGCCTTTTGTAGTGCTGTCCCTAACAGTTCTGTGACGATCGCCTCCGGGGAAGTTGCGATAGCTACACTTATGAAGCTTACCGATTTGTACGCAATCTTATATCGCCGGTCTGCAAAACCTCATTAGGAGTTCAACGACCTTGTTTCCTTACAAATACCTACTGCCTATAATACAGGGCGCGAGTATCTCGCGCTAGATAGGCTATATACCTGTCACTGTCTGACTTGAGACGTCAGAAGGTGACAGGTAGACTAGAGCGTGTTGGCGTGCTAAGTCTACTAGTTTTTACTGCTGTGGTGAGAATAATTCGTAATTAGAGGCGGTTAGAGAAGGTTAAGGTGGGCCATTTAATATAAAAAAATGTAGAAGTCCTTTAGTTTTTTATGTTGAAAAAGGAATGGTTTTTCTTATTTTGAATCAAGAGCACAATTGATATAGTGTTGCAGAATACTATTTCGTAACTTTTTTCACACTTAGTTCGGCGGTCAGGGAATGGTATCATAAAATTTGTATGAACAATTTGGGGAGCGTATTTTTTTAATTTTTATCGAAAACGTCCATCGTTTTTTTTTAAATTCAATTGTAGAAACAGTAAATGAAGAACGTAACTATGTTTTTTGCGGTGAGGTTGCGATATGTTTTTGGATAAATTAGTCGGTCGTGATCTTTTATTTTTAAAACAGTTTGAATCATGTTTTGACAAAGTTAGATAGGTATCTCTAATATAAACAGAAAAAAACATCAAATTATTCATCAAAGTGGTTTACAATTCGTAAGAAGGGACATGTCACAATTGCAAACCATGAAACTCATCATTAGGCTTAGGACTTTTGGATGCTCGCCGTGGTTCTAGAATCCACGGAGTCGTCATTATTTTAAATATTTTTTGACAACGTCAAATTAAAGTGTAAAAATAAGTGTTATGATTTATGATTTATGCGGATATAACAGTAACTAATTATTTTTATCATAACTCCACACAAGTTACAGTACCTCATCGGAGTTTCAATAGTATCGAATAAAACATACCTACTAGCTGCGAGAAGATATTTTACTTTTAATTGATTAAAGTAAATTATTATGTTTAGGCTAATACACATTTTACTGGACAATGTTTTAGACTTAAATAAAAATCTTATTAGAATTTTAACATAAATGGCGACTCCATGGATTCTAGAACCACGGCGAGCATCCAAAAGTCCTAAGCCTACTCATCATAAACAAGTACCCATCAATTCTTTTACTGCACCTACCTATGACTGTCAAAGCAAACACTGCCTACTATTAAATTCTGAAGTGAATTATAACGGTTCTATGTCATTAGATCAATGAAATGTGTGTTCGTAAATCTTATCAAAATACCAAAGTACCGTTACCAAAGAACAAGCTTTGGTACAATGGACAGCACACTTACTATTGATGTGCCTCGTGTTGGTGACACCAATTCGACTCCTACTTAAATATTTTCAATATTTATGACGAGAAAGTAGTTTGTCTATGGTAAAAAATATCTTAAAAAACACTTAAACATAGATAAGTTCAAAGGATTGAATTAAAACAGACTCAAAAACAGGGTTCTTTATCATCGCAATTTTTACCCTTACCCTCTAAACAACCTCACCATTTCTTTCGTGGATGTTGTAGGTAGCGACTGAGGAAAAATATTAGTTTTGCTTAGCAACCTAACTATAAGAAATAACTCTTTCATTGAACTTTCAACAACGCTACAATAGTCATAATCCTTACTTCCTTACTATATATATAATATAATATAATATAA